>CM068306.1:25181080-25186080 GCA_034768735.1 Schistosoma mekongi
AACTAACATTGTTGAAGAAAGCCTCAACTAACGGCACAGACTGGAATTTACTTTACGAAATCCATCATAAAATGTATCCGTACGAACGCATTTTTCGCAATTAATGCTAATTTAATAGACAACTACATTAGAATATAAGCATAGTGAATCGTGATGAATTTCTCGAATCGTTAAGTCTACTAAATTCGCTATTTGCGAAACAAATAAACTGATTGATTAATAATCACACTACAACTCACTGTCTATCACTGAGTAGGCTGAGAAATTTCCAGTGAATATTATACTCATATCTGGTCAGCAAGTGTAAAACAAGAAGTGCTGATACGAGGAAATAGTTAGTTTTAAAATTGAAAGGTGGGTTAGGATATGTGAAAAGAATGAGGTTATTTTCAGGTCAACATCAAACAAATGCGGAGAATACAATCAATATTATGAAAAGAAGTTAGAACATTTCTAAGGAGACGAGGATACTGACATTATCGTTTCTATAATTACAAATATTGCTTTAAGGTTGGCTAACACAAATAAAGAGAGAAAGAAAGGATACTGATTACTAGGAATTCTACATAGTGAAAGACAACATACGTAGCTTATGATTAAGAATGGGTAATCAGATGAATATACCAGGAAATATCAAATCGTAATAAATCATATCAGTTAGGGAAGCCCATTCACACCCTATGGTGAAAGTCGGTTACTAAACATTTGTAAGAACTCGAAATGTCATCTGGTCAACCAATACATTGGTAGTCGACATACCATGGTTAATTGTAACGTACCATAAGACAAAATCTCAGAATACGATCGCATTACTTTCACTCACATTATGCTTTAAAGACAGTTCCTGATGAACGTGATATTTACATTTAGCATACTACCTACCACGGACCACACAAGTTACATGGCCCACATTTTCTTCGGTCTATATCCACAATGATAGTATCATTGATATGTGAAATGGCTACACATCCAAATGTTGATCGCTCTCCCTTATTGAAACTTCTACTAGCTAGTACATGTAACAAAATAGTCAATATAAGTAGATGGGAATAAATGAATATAAAATTGCAAGCTAAGCAGATGTATGTGGTGGTAACCAGTACTGAATTTCCCATTTGTATATTTCTGTGGTTTGGTTATCGACTGTATTTCGTCCCGGATAAAAAATATTTAAATAATGTCATTGTTTTGAGGAGAAGCAGGCAACTGACGAGAAAATATATATTGATTTCAGACTGAATGTTATTGGTAGAACGTTGCTTTTAATTCCACAGTTGCTTCAGGTCCGGTTGCATTTTAATGATTAGATATATGTGTGGACACACATATAGGGATGTGAGGAGAGTAAAATTTAATTATGAAATTCATGTATCATCATTCGAGTTATACGACTATGTTGCACCTTAGCAAGGTATATAATTGTAAACGGGTTATAGGATTTGCCTCAAGAAAGCTATCAATTTCTTATATCAAAATCCTAGTGGGTACATGTCCAGAATTCGTGGAAGTCATAATCATTGAGTAACTTAAACCACCTTTATTTCAGTAAACAAATTGTACTTCTTTAATATCTGACCTGCAAATCCCTTATCTGTTATAATGTCAGAGATGATGTAATACTTTTGTATTCCTCAATAATATACCCTCTTTATCTTATGTATATTTACAATTGACACTCTATTGAGTTGGGTTGACATCGTTTTGTAATACAGTATTTCAATGTGTTAAAATCTAGTTAGATCGCGTTGAGTTAAACTACTGCGTAAGTAAATCAGTGTGGTTTTACAAACTTCTATCGTTTATATTGGTTTCACTCAAACTGATTTACCATCTTGGGATATCTAAGATACTTCTCACAAATAGCTGAATACTAATAGTGAATGACCACACGCAACAAAGACATTCGAACTAACATTGTTGAAGAAAGCCTCAACTAACGGCACAGACTGGAATTTACTTTACGAAATCCATCATAAAATGTATCCGTACGAACGCATTTTTCCAACTCAACTCAACTCAACTCAACTCAACTCAACTCAACTCAACTCAACTCAACTCAACTCAACTCAACTCAACTCAACTCAACTCAACTCAACTCAACTCAACTCAACTCAACTCAACTCAACTCAACTCAACTCAACTCAACTCAACTCAACTCAACTCAACTCAACTCAACTCAACTCAACTCAACTCAACTCAACTCAACTCAACTCAACTCAACTCAACTCAACTCAACTCAACTCAACTCAACTCAACTCAACTCAACTCAACTCAACTCAACTCAACTCAACTCAACTCAACTCAACTCAACTCAACTCAACTCAACTCAACTCAACTCAACTCAACTCAACTCAACTCAACTCAACTCAACTCAACTCAACTCAACTCAACTCAACTCAACTCAACTCAACTCAACTCAACTCAACTCAACTCAACTCAACTCAACTCAACTCAACTCAACTCAACTCAACTCAACTCAACTCAACTCAACTCAACTCAACTCAACTCAACTCAACTCAACTCAACTCAACTCAACTCAACTCAACTCAACTCAACTCAACTCAACTCAACTCAACTCAACTCAACTCAACTCAACTCAACTCAACTCAACTCAACTCAACTCAACTCAACTCAACTCAACTCAACTCAACTCAACTCAACTCAACTCAACTCAACTCAACTCAACTCAACTCAACTCAACTCAACTCAACTCAACTCAACTCAACTCAACTCAACTCAACTCAACTCAACTCAACTCAACTCAACTCAACTCAACTCAACTCAACTCAACTCAACTCAACTCAACTCAACTCAACTCAACTCAACTCAACTCAACTCAACTCAACTCAACTCAACTCAACTCAACTCAACTCAACTCAACTCAACTCAACTCAACTCAACTCAACTCAACTCAACTCAACTCAACTCAACTCAACTCAACTCAACTCAACTCAACTCAACTCAACTCAACTCAACTCAACTCAACTCAACTCAACTCAACTCAACTCAACTCAACTCAACTCAACTCAACTCAACTCAACTCAACTCAACTCAACTCAACTCAACTCAACTCAACTCAACTCAACTCAACTCAACTCAACTCAACTCAACTCAACTCAACTCAACTCAACTCAACTCAACTCAACTCAACTCAACTCAACTCAACTCAACTCAACTCAACTCAACTCAACTCAACTCAACTCAACTCAACTCAACTCAACTCAACTCAACTCAACTCAACTCAACTCAACTCAACTCAACTCAACTCAACTCAACTCAACTCAACTCAACTCAACTCAACTCAACTACTCAACTCAACTACTTAGACTCATACCACATTGTAACTAGACAGTTGAAAAGCAAATAGTAAGTAAACAAATGTCTTTATTGTTAAATAACATCATACCATCAATACGATAATTATTGTGATTTCAGTCCATCATATATTCTCGTCTAATGAGTAATTTCGTGTTGCTTCATCAACGGTGCCTCGATCACCAACATATTGCCAATTACTTGAGCAGACACAGATAACGGATCCACTGTCTCAGGAATCGCATACGACTGACTGAATTCGGCGAATGAACTCGACTTTCCTGATGCATCACTCTTCTGTTTGTAATGACGTCCGCTAACCACAACACGATTCGAATCAATATTCACACACAAATCTTCCGGTCGATACACTGAGTCCAATAGAACCTCAACGTGCAGTCTCTTGCCACCTGCACCATCATCCAACACTGTCAGACCCTGACTACCTTTCACAGTGAGAGCTTGCGATGCAGGAACTGCTTGTATCTGACTCGCTGATTTCGGTTGAATACCCACCTGACCTGACTCGTTCATTGTCAGCGACTTATTCTCACCAACTTTCACTGGAGCCTCCAACATCAAAACACCATCCTGTAACCAACAAACACACACACGCACAAATGTACACAAATGCAAAACAATGTGAAATTTTGCATCAAATGTTCCTAACACAACTCCAAATGCAAACAACTGACAATACGACACATCCACACTCAAGTGCAAACGCATACACTTACAACTCCAAAGACAAACACTCAAACGCATGCACACACACACACAAAACTATCTGAAAACACTATCAATTCAAATGAAATCAACCACTTACATCAGTCAAACGACATTTCAACTGATTATTCTCAATACTCTCCGGCAACTGTACCATACGACAGAACTCACGACTACACTTCCTACCATCTGTTGTCGTCTCCTTCTTCGCGTGCACTGTCACACGGTTGTCACTCGACGTCACATTGATGTCTTCTGGAGCAAAACCTTGTGCATCGAATCTCACCTTGAAATGTACCTACACAATAGAACACATGAAAACACTCGTCAATTCAATATTCATGCTGACTACATCATCCTGACAAACCATCGAACACCACCTGATTGCCAACACTAAACTCACCTTGCCATCTTCACCAACTTCGTAGGCGTCCTTCAAGAAGTCATGCATTGATCCAATCGACGGCATATCCACTGAACCAATCCTATCTCGAATATCCTGAATTTGACGATCCATTTGATGCATCAGAGTAAGTGGATCTTGCAAAATCCCATGTGAAAAATGATCCACTGGCTGAAACGGTAAAATATCGTAAAAGCAACTTAATCGGTTGTGGAGTGAATGGGTGGATGAATAGATAGATAGATTAGGGATAGATATATTGATGGAGAGATTTAGGTTTATAGGAGTATATTACCTAAAAGACACTACATTACTTCACCCTATAAGGATTGTCTTGAAAGTTTGGAAGAAAATACTTACCAACAGTGCAAACATCCCTCGCCTCAATCGCCGAATATCATCATTCAATTTGCCCCACGTAGAGTGAATCCAGTTATCAACTGAACTAGGCCAGTTTTCAGAGTATGGTACGACTGAATGTCCATGATGACCACTTCTCTCATTTTCCAAACTGGTCAACAGGTCACGTCGTTGTTTCTCGAATGATCGAGTCTCA
>CM068306.1:25191080-25376275 GCA_034768735.1 Schistosoma mekongi
TATATTATTAAGGAATACAAAAGTATTACATCATCTCTGACATTATAACAGATAAGGGATTTGCAGGTCAGATATTAAAGAAGTACAATTTGTTTACTGAAATAAAGGTGGTTTAAGTTACTCAATGATTATGACTTCCACGAATTCTGGACATGTACCCACTAGGAATTTGATATAAGAAATTGATAGCTTACTTGAGGTAAATCTTATTACTCGTTTAAAATTGTATTTTTTTATTGTCTTCTGTTACACGTTCATTGAATGGATGGGGCATTACATGACCCAGGCAAATGTGTGAGCAGTTGTCATTCGGCTTAAATAATTTCTAATAACCGATAGATTACATAATCCCTAAGTTATAGCAGCGACAATCAGTGTTGGCAGTTTAAGAAAATATCTTCAATCTCAGCTGGTGAATTCTAATTATTCTTGCAAATCAGAAAAAACTAACACATCAAATCTTAATTAAAATTCTTCGGAGTTTTGTGGAAACGTTTGCTGGAACATTCAAACCCTGAACTACACTCACAAAATATTGCTGTAGTTACTTATTCATCTGATTTATTGTATGATGAAATGAAGAACAGGTGAGTGGTTGATAAGAATATCAGATAATCGTTAAGCGAAGCTATGCCGATAAATGATACAGATAAAAAGCAGGGGTTAACCCTAATGTCACTATGTAATCAACGCAACTGTTTCCAGAATCAATCCCCACCATGGATACATACGGTGTTGTTTCAGTGCTACAGCAACAAAAGGCAAAATCTCATGTAGTGAGGTCATGATTCTGCAACTAAGTGTATGCCCGCTGTATACCAACACATAACGTTAGTCATATGTAAGCAAGACCACAGTAACTATTCACTCTCTAACTACTTAGAACTCTGTACCTACATCGAATCAGGAAGAAGGGGAAACATTGTTATAAGTTTTCGGTCACAAAGTATTTGCGATATGGATGAAAGAATACATTCTTTTCTCGATAACACTGTAGATACCATCTGTAACCAGAAAAACTCACTCAAACAACCAAACGATTCACACAAGCCTTCCCCTTCGATATAACAAAATCATTTCAGGCAATATTTTGGAAATAGAAGACCGTTTGTTATTTGAAATGAGAATATTGACTGAGTGCGACATATCAATTCTTATCATTTTTAAAAGATATTTAGTGATTCAAAAATTAGTGATGATAGTTCAGCTACACTCTGAGTGACTTCGAAGGTTAAGTGAATTTTGGGAAGTGTATTGGAATTGTAATAGCTAATAGATTATCAGGAATAGGAAATATCTCCCAGATTCATTTTGATAGATAAAGCAGCTTCTAATCATCTTTGGAAATTCTTATTGTTGCTTAAGATCATAATTCGACCAACGAATGTGAGAACTGAAGTTGGAAAATGGTAAATTTCTGAATACTTCATTCTTAGCACTATTAGTATACCTCCTGTTTGTTCCCAGTCACTCATTTCACCTGTTTTCCCATCTATCTGTGACACAACAAGTTCTGTATGTGACTGTATATGCATAAAATATCCAAAATTTATGTAGCCTGTAAATTGTTGACTTTAACCGAATATATAATCGACGTTTATCAAAAGACATTCAGCCACAAAGTATTTTTTAATATGCAGTACAGGTGATATGACGATGTGCTTGAAAAGAAAATACTATTCTGGTACTAATCTGACTCCTAGACGAAATCTTCCAACACTCTTCTAGACTATATTCGACAAACACTAGGATACGTATAATACAAATGACAACAATCAGTTGACACGAGTTAGTTTATGTTGAAGAGTTGAAATCACGTATGCCAATCAAATTTAACAGAATTATTCAAGTCTGTGTTCAATCACGCCATACATGCAAACCGAAAATTAATAGATGTACATTAATTATAAACTCGTTACTATATCCAGGGGTATTAGCTGCTACTATAAGTACAATCGATCGAGCAGCCATGAAATTTCATACATACTTACCTTTGACATTACAAGATGGAGTATATTGATTACACACTTCCAATATTATTGCTTATCACTCAGTCCATCATTAACTTTTCTTCATAGTATTCGATATAATTATCAGCTTGTTGTCTACTTCATTACATGGTATTTCAAACAAGAAACGTAAGCACATACTATGTTCTTCAACCAGATCCTTATCTTACTTCCACTTTATCATATATATGTATTTAAACATAAATATATCAATTGCTGAACTAATAATCAAGAATCTGACTGCGTAATTAATGATGAAACACAATATTTTTTTACATATTTAGTAAATCGCGTGAAAATTTGGAAGTAAAACTCAGTGTTTACTTAATAGTGCAGTGATATTGGAATAGATGCAATGAAGATTAAGGGATTAATTTGGAAAACCTAACCTGAAAAGAACCAACCTTTAAAATGAATAAATACGAGCATGAAACTCATGCGTTATCAAAACGAAACCATCGTTATTGTCAGCGTATGTTAGAAGCAGTTTTTAAAGTAGAATGAACACTTTATGATGATAGCATGTAGTGGCCGCCGATAACCCTGGACACAAGTTTTAATTTATTGTACATTTCTGTCTTGGTATGCTTGTTACAGTATGACTGAACAGCAGAACTTCCTCCACCCATGCTTATGGATTATTATAGTTGATAGGCTTCGGCTAGTTGAAATAAATTACTATGTACCAACTGATTTCCCGCCCTTTATATTACACCTGGAACGTGGATGTGTATCCAAATGTTGGATACAGGTAGTTGCTGAAGTCTAAGGAAAAATTTCATTGAATGCGTCAGATCGATACCAAGTATTTTATTAACATCAGGTGCAGTACAGACATCAACATCAGCATTAACAAGTCAATGCTCTGGTAAATGTTTACCACGAACTAACTAACTTATGATGGAGATCCGTTTACTTTGTTCTATTTTCAGACTCAAGGTTGTTCATACCTTGGGTCTCACATAAGATGGACCCTAAAACTTTCAGGTCTCATGACGAACACGATAACATTTTACCCTTTTCTGAGTCATCGAATTTTTATACTAAGGAGTTGTAAACGAGGAAAAAATAACTTTCCAATACTCCTCAGTTTTCAATAGTTTTCAGTCTCCGGAGACAATTGACTTCCAGATGTAGTAATATCAAATTAGAGAGTTCGATAGTTCAAACAACACGACAATACTTTGACAAGTGGATCATGCGGTGAAATTATAAAGTAGGTTTGATAATATTCATATTGTAGATTACCAGGAGTACTCGTTATAAAATACTTAGTATAAAATATGAGTTGAATTTAGCCTACGCAACATCTTAATAATGAAGAATATAATACAATAAAAGTGGTTATATTAAAACAATTGCTGCGACTTGATTAACCGGTGATTACTTCAAAATATGATCTACCAGTATGACTTAATAACTAACGGAGGTCCTTCAAATGTCTGATCGGCTTATTAAGATAAAAAAATTGAGAGAGAGGAATGAAGAGAATCCTAGGGGAACCTGAAGACATAACATATACATATGAACTAGTGATATTCTAAAAATGACCTTGAAATGTAGATTCTAATATAACCAGATGGGTTATTCTTCGCAGAATTCCGGTAACTTTTTAAAGAAAGGTAAATACTCATTAAAATGTGCCAGCCCAGACGGAAATCATTAGTAAAATGTAAGAGTGTATCTATAGGTGGATATACAAAACAATCTAGTTACCACAGCAGATCTCATGCCACTTAAGGTATCTTATTATCAATCTTAGTTATGACGCTCTGAGGTATTTCCATTTGAATTTCACGCAATAGTCTGTAATGGCTATATCGATTTGGCACTATTTGTCACGTCTACATTAATTCCATATGCAGGTGTAAGACTGAGCGAGGCTGAAATTCCGATAATAATTCAAGAGTAATCTCAACGACTCTCGAATTTTCAACATCCTATTTCTGGCCCACATGTAGTGAATCAAGAGAGAGATAGAAATTTCTCGAAAATTCCAATAATCACCAATCCCATGTGTGACCTAATGTTACTACAGCAGATATAAGTGTTTTGATTGGTTTATAGCTGTCTGTCTCACTAACTACAAAACATTTTTCTCTCACTAAGTATAAATATCGATCAGATTCACAAGGTTACGATAATTTGAATTTGGTGTCAAACGTAGGTGTGGCTTGCTATTGTTGCCGTTATGTCGGGGACGCATCAAAACCAGGCAGTTAGTATTCCTGTAAACCGTGAACAACGTTCATTTGCGAAGCACAGACGCGACCTGCTGCATGGTCTGGAAAATGCCAGTGGTAGTCGTCACTGGGATTCAATCGTACCATACACGGAAGACTGGCCAAGGACAGTTAGTAACTGGGTTAACTCTTCGTGGGAGAGATGGGATAATGAAATGCGACGTTTGAGGCGAGGGATGTTTGCACTGTTGGTGAGTTTACCTATTCACTGCATGAAGGGTAATCAATGTTACTCTTCATTCTGTAAGATAATGCTTATGATTTGTGTATCTACTATTGCTGTGTAAAGGCTTACTTAACATGTATACTATCCACTTTGAACTTCAGCCAATGGATCACTTCACCGTTGGATTTCCACACGATCCGTTTGCTCTGATGCATCAAATGGATCGTCAAATTCAGGATATTCGAGATAGGATTGGTTCAGTGGATATGCCGTCGATTGGATCAATGCATGACTTCTTGAAGGACGCCTACGAAGTTGGTGAAGATGGCAAGGTGAGTTTAGTGTTGGCAATCAGGTGGTGTTCGATGGTTTGTCAGGATGATGTAGTCAGCATGAATATTGAATTGACGAGTGTTTTCATGTGTTCTATTGTGTAGGTACATTTCAAGGTGAGATTCGATGCACAAGGTTTTGCTCCAGAAGACATCAATGTGACGTCGAGTGACAACCGTGTGACAGTGCACGCGAAGAAGGAGACGACAACAGATGGTAGGAAGTGTAGTCGTGAGTTCTGTCGTATGGTACAGTTGCCGGAGAGTATTGAGAATAATCAGTTGAAATGCCGTTTGACTGATGTAAGTATTTGATTTCATTTGAATTGATAGTGTTTTCAGATAGTTTTGTGTGTGTGTGTGTGTGCATGCGTTTGAGTGTTTGTCTTTGGAGTTGTAAGTGTATGCGTTTGCACTTGAGTGTGGATGTGTCGTATTGTCAGTTGTTTGCATTTGGAGTTGTGTTAGGAACATTTGATGCAAAATTTCACATTGTTTTGCATTTGTGTACATTTGTGCGTGTGTGTGTTTGTTGGTTACAGGATGGTGTTTTGATGTTGGAGGCTCCAGTGAAAGTTGGTGAGAATAAGTCGCTGACAATGAACGAGTCAGGTCAGGTGGGTATTCAACCGAAATCAGCGAGTCAGATACAAGCAGTTCCTGCATCGCAAGCTCTCACTGTGAAAGGTAGTCAGGGTCTGACAGTGTTGGATGATGGTGCAGGTGGCAAGAGACTGCACGTTGAGGTTCTATTGGACTCAGTGTATCGACCGGAAGATTTGTGTGTGAATATTGATTCGAATCGTGTTGTGGTTAGCGGACGTCATTACAAACAGAAGAGTGATGCATCAGGAAAGTCGAGTTCATTCGCCGAATTCAGTCAGTCGTATGCGATTCCTGAGACAGTGGATCCGTTATCTGTGTCTGCTCAAGTAATTGGCAATATGTTGGTGATCGAGGCACCGTTGATGAAGCAACACGAAATTACTCATTAGACGAGAATATATGATGGACTGAAATCACAATAATTATCGTATTGATGGTATGATGTTATTTAACAAATAAAGACATTTGTTTACTTACTATTTGCTTTTCAACTGTCTAGTTACAATGTGGTATGAGTCTATAGTTGAGTTGGACGTTATATTTGATTGTTTCAGTTATAAATATGCTTATATTCTAATGTAGTTGTCTATTAAATTAGCATTAATTGCGAAAAATGCGTTCGTACGGATACATTTTATGATGGATTTCGTAAAGTAAATTCCAGTCTGTGCCGTTAGTTGAGGCTTTCTTCAACAATGTTAGTTCGAATGTCTTTGTTGCGTGTGGTCATTCACTATTAGTATTCAGCTATTTGTGAGAAGTATCTTAGATATCCCAAGATGGTAAATCAGTTTGAGTGAAACCAATATAAACGATAGAGGTTTGTAAAACCACTCTGATTTACTTACGCAGTGATTTAACTCATCATGGTTCTCGATTGTCTGTCATTAAAAAGTGTACCAGAGCAGTACATTAACCTTATATATAAGCTGTCTACTTTAACATCACATGTCGAGCGAGAGCTTATGGTGGATCGTCATCGGAACTGATTACCTCTAGTGTTGTTCGTCAAGGTTTAATGCTTTCCCCCTTTTATTAAATTTTATTATTGACATACTCTTCGGGTTAACATTATCGTCGTCTGACTTCTTCCGGTTGATCTCCTTGCAGGCGATAAACTTGATGACTTAAAGTATGCAGATGATATAGTTCTCCTTGGTGAAGATGCTAGTAAAATGCAGAATCTCTTGACTACCTTAAACATGAATGTAAGGATGTTTGGGATGCGATTCTCAACCCAAACGCAAAATGTCGCTTCAGGGTTGGCTTGACTCGCCACCGAAGTTAGTGATTGGGAGTGAAGCATTTGAATGTGTTAAACGCCTCACTTATCTTGGGAGCCTCATCAATCCTGACGGTCTGGTGTCTGCTGAAATCTCGGCTCGTATACAAAAGGCCCGACTAGCGTTTGGGGATTTACGTTGCTTATGGCGTAGGTGTGACATTCGTCTTCCGACCAAACGACGCGTTTACTGTGCAGTATTTCGGTCCATTTTACTTTAACATACATGCGAGCGGGCTTATGGTGGATCGTCATCGGAACTGATTACCTCTAGTGTTGTTCGTCAAGGTTTAATGCTTTCCCCCTTTTATTAAATTTTATTATTGACATACTCTTCGGGTTAACATTATCGTCGTCTGACTTCTTCCGGTTGATCTCCTTGCAGGCGATAAACTTGATGACTTAAAGTATGCAGATGATATAGTTCTCCTTGGTGAAGATGCTAGTAAAATGCAGAATCTCTTGACTACCTTAAACATGAATGTAAGGATGTTTGGGATGCGATTCTCAACCCAAACGCAAAATGTCGCTTCAGGGTTGGCTTGACTCGCCACCGAAGTTAGTGATTGGGAGTGAAGCATTTGAATGTGTTAAACGCCTCACTTATCTTGGGAGCCTCATCAATCCTGACGGTCTGGTGTCTGCTGAAATCTCGGCTCGTATACAAAAGGCCCGACTAGCGTTTGGGGATTTACGTTGCTTATGGCGTAGGTGTGACATTCGTCTTCCGACCAAACGACGCGTTTACTGTGCAGTATTTCGGTCCATTTTACTTTACATAACCATTGAGGATAGGGGATATTCGTAGGCTTCTAGTATTCGGTCATAGATGTCTTCGGAGTATTTCTTCTGTTTGCTGGAACCACCGAGTAAGCAACACGTGGGCTACGAATAGAATACTAGGTAAATACGGTAAGTCCATTAATGAAGTAGTAAATTTTCATCAGATGAGGTGGTTAGGACATGTGTTACGTATGCCTGACCACCGCCTACCTCGACGAGAAATGCTGTCTAGTGTAGGAGTAAGCTGGAAGAAAGCTAGGGGCGGCCAAGCCAGAACATGGCATCAGTCCAAGAAGTCATTAACAGTTGGGCTGAGTCATGTTAATAGGTGCAGACTACTTTGTTGGAGTCCGCGTGATAGTCGTCACAAATGGTTAGAGACTTTGTGTAACATGGCTCAAAATCGTTGGCAATGGTTCAAGTGCATCCATTCCTTGTCTCCCTCTAAATTCTAAGTTTCTGAATTTATCATAATTTTCTCTTCACTGAATCATATTTTCTTAAATCCTTCCTCCGATCTTTATTTCTTTCCATTAAAACCAACACTGTTACTACCCCTCCTACTCTGGGATTTGATCCGATAATTTAATCTCTATCTGCTAATTTGGGTATGGCAACTTGAACTGATGTACTCCGCCTGGAGCCCCCACAGGGTTGCTGCCGGTTCTAAGCCCGGACAAAGGAGGAGGGTTGGGTATGGGGTTAGCAACCCCACCCTGTAAAACAACTACCATGCTAAAAATCAGCTTACGAGTAAAAATTTTTATAACCATTCTAACTCTGCCCTGGGAGTTGGAAGGACTGATGTGACGCTTCATGGTGAGAGCCGAGTTCCTTCGGAAGCCATGAGGCCGATGCCCCCACCCTTCTGACAACCGGCGCAACAATTAATATATTTGACCGACCTCAAACAGCTGTCCCCTTGGCACTGCGGTCACATTCTCAGGTCATCACGACCTCCCCTAATCCTCTTTCTGTTTCAGGTTCCTCAAGAATGACCCTTCCACGGTGTGGGCAACCGGGAAGTGATAATCGCCCTCATATTTCTTATAGCACTCGAGTTCACCTTGTTCATGATCAAACACGTTCTCCCTCTCTGGTCTCTATTTGTAACACTTCTTCTACTACATTTTCTATGCGCTCCACTTGTACTGGCTATCCGAGTTCCCAAAATATCATACCAGGTCTCCTGAATCCACGCTCTAAACTTCATGTTGGAGCTTTTAATGTGCGTACGCTGTGTCAAACCGGTCAACAAGCTGCCTTAGCTAAAACAGAATCTCTTGCAATTGATGTATACTGTGTCTCCGAAACACGCATACAGGATCCCAGCATGGTCATCCGTTTGACCTCACCTAGTCAATGCAACGGAACAGCACAATTCACTCTTCGTTTTTCTGGAGACCCTACAGCTAGCTCACGTGACCTTGCTGGTGTAGGCATAGCACTAAGCTTACGGGCAGAACAGGCACTTCCCTAGTGGATTCCTGTAGACAGTCGTCTATGTGATGTCCGTCTAAATGGCACAGTACGAACTCGGGAAGATAGGGACACACGCCGATGCCTTTTTGTCGTCTTTGCTTATGCCCCCCCCCCACTGACTGCAGCACAGATGAAGTGAAAGACGACTTCTATGTGAAGTTCTTTAGCCTCCTTCAGAAAGCTAAGCACTCAGACAGTAATTATTGCAGGAGATTTTAATGCCCAAGTAGGTAGACTAAATCAGGCTGAAAAGCACTTAGGTGGGTTACTCGGCATCCCAGCCCAGCGAACAGACAACGGAGATCGTCTGTTGCAGTTATGCTCAGACTACCGTTTAATTTTAGCTAGCACAAACTTTAAGCATAAGGTGAGACACTGCTTAACCTGGTGACCCCCAACATCTCTATGCGTTTTGCTGGTCGCAGCAAGGTTACATCGGGCAAACCCTTTAGATATCACTTTGAGACTGAGAATGCTAAGATTGCATTTATGAATGGTTTGGCTAAGCATTTAGTCGCCCACGACCAACATGTTCACCCCGAAGTAGCTTGGAATGATTTTAAAGCAGCTGTATACGCAGCAGCACTATCAGCATCTAACCCCAATTCAATGGTTATGAAAGACCATTGGATCTCTTGAACTTCTAGGGAACTGATGGAGGCTCGAAAACTCATTCCAGCAGGCTCGGAGTATGATGAAGAGCGACGATAACTGAAACGTAGACTGACAAAGAGTCTGCGTAAGGATCGTGAACAGTGGTGGGCAACACAAGCAAAGGCGATAGAAGCATCGGCAGCGACAGGCAATAGTAGACAGCTGTTCCGACTCATTAAGGACACCGGTATCAAGAAATCGGCAGTTAGTGAAATTATCTCTGAAAAAGATGGGTCAATGATTTACTCTCAATCTAGAAGATTAGAACGATGGGCAGAACACTTTCAGGAACAGTTCAACTGGTCCCCAGCCACTCTTAGCTTACCCACAATCTCCAAACTACCCGAATGGAAAACTGGTACAGGTCCCCCAACTCTCAGTGAAGTTGAAAACGCCATCAGTAAATTGAAACGAGGGGAAGCAGCAAGACCTGATATGTTGTCTACCGACATCTTTAAGGATGGTGGTCTAGTTTTAGCCTGCAGGTTGACTGATGTATTAGCCCAAAGTGTGGGAACTAAACACCATCCCATCTGACTGGTCTCGATCGCTGATCGTTCCAGTCTACAAAAAGGGACAGAAATCCTCTTGTGATAACCACAGAGGAATCAGTTTGACTAACATAGTATCTAAAATATTAGCCTCTATAATCATCCGACGTTTAACCAACACTAGAGAACAGCTGACTCGAGAAAACCAGCCTGGTTTCAGACCTGGCCGGGGTTGCATTGATCACATATTCACCCTGCGCCAGATCCTCGAACACAGACATATGTGCCAACGCCCAACTATAATTGTATTTCATGACTTGAAAGCAGCGTTCGACTCTGTAGACCGTGAAGTCTTGTGGCAATGTTTGTCATTAAAAGGCGTACCTCAAAAGTACATAAACCTTATAAAGGCCCTCTACTCGGTCACCACTGGTCGAGTCAGAGCATATGGCGGATTGTCACGAGAAATTTCATCCTCAAGTGGAGTCCGTCAGGGTTGCCCCTTATCCCCCCCCCTTTTTATTTAATTTCATCATAGATGTACTGTTAGAAATCTCTCTCACTTCTTTTAAGTCCTCAGGAATTAGTCTCCTTCCGGGAGGTTGTCTTGTCGACTTAGAATATGCAGATGATATAGTCATATTTGGTGAAGACGCACACAGCATTCAAGGTCTCTTGAACACGTTGAGTAACCATGCAGGCATATTTGGGATGCGCTTCTCCCCTCCTAAATGCAAAATGTTACTCCAGGACTGGCCTGCTTCTTCCCCTAAATTAGTTATAGGGAGTGAAGTAATTGAATGCGTTGATCGCTTCACTTATCTCGGAAGTCTCATCACCCCTGGTGGGTCGGTGTCTGGCGAAATCTCAGCGCGGATTCAGAAAGCTTCATTGGCATTCGCCGATCTACGGCACTTGTGGCGCAGACGAGATATCCGTGTCTCAACGAAAGGCCGGATGTACTGCGCAGCAGTCTGCGCCATTTTAACATATGGCTGCGAAACATGGGCCATGAAAACTCAAGATATGCGTCGACTCCAGATATTTGACCATAGGAATCTTCGTAACACCGCTCGTATATCATGGAATAGCCGGATTAGTAATAATGAGGTTAGACAAAAGGCTCTTGGGAAACACGGTAAATCAGTCGAAGAGGTCATTAACCTTCATCGACTGAGATGGCTGGGACATGTATTGCGCATGCCCGACCACCGTCTACCCCGTCGCGCGATGTTGGCTAGGGCTGAAGTAGGATGGAAGAAAGTTAGGGGCGGCCAACCCAAAACATGGCATCAGTCCATGAAGTCCTTGACTACTGGTCTAAGCCATGTGGGTAGATGTTGACTACCTGGTTGGGGTCCGCGTGATGATCGCAATGAATGGCTGGAGACACTAGGCGATATGGCTCAGAATCAGTCACAGTGGCGCAAGTGTATTCATTCTTTAACCTCATCTAGATCTTGAATCCTATTGTTATTTTCTGGACATCTTTATTTACTCTTCTCTCTTGTATTCTGTCTATACGTTACCTCAATAATCTCGTAGTGCTAGTGTGGTATGGCAACTTGAAACTACGGCGTTTGTGCCCGGTTCTACGTTGCCGATGATGATGAATAAGATCCTGCTAATTCGAAAGGCCTATACACAAATATTTACCACTTCTACCAGAAAGAAAAAGATTGAAAACAGGATACGGTTTGTGGTAGCAACACTTCATTATTTGAAGAAAACAGTAGTTTAGTAGACATCTCTTTCGTCTATTTACTTATCGAGGATAGACAGTCTCGAAAACAGACTTACGTCCGCACAGTTTCAATCACTAGTGATCCATCCAATAAGGTAACAAAGAAATGAAATACCATTTCTAATGGGAGGGTGAAAACAGAAATTTTACTGAATTTGGAGATGAGGAATGTCACGCAAACTAGACGTAAGTTTTTCGACGAAAACGACTCCCTTGAACGTATGGAGTTTATGCTCAGGAATGCAAGGGTCATTAGTCAACTAAGCCAGTTTTAATGCTTAAAACCAACAAATAATCTCGATACTCATGTGCAGAGAACTTAATAATAACACTGCATTTCTGGCAGTCAGTAAAATATAGTGCACAATAAGACTACGTAGCTTTTGAACAGGCTTTGCGTTCGTACGGATACATTTTATGATGGATTTCGTAAAGTAAATTCCAGTCTGTGCCGTTAGTTAAGGCTTTCTTCAACAATGTTAGTTCGAATGTCTTTGTTGCGTGTGGTCATTCACTATTAGTATTCAGCTATTTGTGAGAAGTATCTTAGATATCCCAAGATGGTAAATCAGTTTGAGTGAAACCAATATAAACGATAGAAGTTTGTAAAACCACTCTGATTTACTTACGCAGTAGTTTAACTCAACGCGATCTAACTAGATTTTAACACATTGAAATACTGTATTAAAAAACGATGTCAACCCAACTCAATAGAGTGTCAATTGTGAATATACATAAGATAAAGAGGGTATATTATTGAGGAATACAAAAGTATTACATCATCTCTGACATTATAACAGATAAGGGATTTGCAGGTCAGATATTAAAGAAGTACAATTTGTTTACTGAAATAAAGGTGGTTTAAGTTACTCAATGATTATGACTTCCACGAATTCTGGGCATGTACCCACTAGGATTTTGATATAAGAAATTGATAGCTTTCTTGAGGCAAATCCTATAACCCGTTTACAATTATATACCTTGCTAAGGTGCAACATAGTCGTATAACTCGAATGATGATACATGAATTTCATAATTAAATTTTACTCTCCTCACATCCCTATATGTGTGTCCACACATATATCTAATCATTAAAATGCAACCGGACCTGAAGCAACTGTGGAATTAAAAGCAACGTTCTACCAATAACATTCAGTCTGAAATCAATATATATTTTCTCGTCAGTTGCCTGCTTCTCCTCAAAACAATGACATTATTTAAATATTTTTTATCCGGGACGAAATACAGTCGATAACCAAACCACAGAAATATACAAATGGGAAATTCAGTACTGGTTACCACCACATACATCTGCTTAGCTTGCAATTTTATATTCATTTATTCCCATCTACTTATATTGACTATTTTGTTACATGTACTAGCTAGTAGAAGTTTCAATAAGGGAGAGCGATCAACATTTGGATGTGTAGCCATTTCACATATCAATGATACTATCATTGTGGATATAGACCGAAGAAAATGTGGGCCATGTAACTCGTGTGGTCCGTGGTAGGTAGTATGCTAAATGTAAATATCACGTTCATCAGGAACTGTCTTTAAAGCATAATGTGAGTGAAAGTAATGCGATCGCATTCTGAGATTTTGTCTTATGGTACGTGTTTTTGATGATTTGAAAGTAATGCGATCGCATTCTGAGATTTTGTCTTATGGTACGTTCCAATTAACTCACTAAAGGAGTGTGCTTTGGTGTTAACTATTTTTTGTCTCTTGTTAATATTTCAGTATCTTAAATTTAAATCGTCGTTGTTTCATTTAATCTATTTATATATATGCATATATGCGGTCTACTTGATAAATATCCGTTTACATGTATGTTTTTGATGATTTGAAAGTAATGCGATCGCATTCTGAGATTTTGTCTTATGGTACGTTCCAATTAACTCACTAAAGGAGTGTGCTTTGGTGTTAACTATTTTTTGTCTCTTGTTAATATTTCAGTATCTTAAATTTAAATCGTCGTTGTTTCATTTAATCTATTTATATATATGCATATATGCGGTCTACTTGATAAATATCCGTTTACATGTATGTTTTTGATGATTTGAAAGTAATGCGATCGCATTCTGAGATTTTGTCTTATGGTACGTTCCAATTAACGTTTCATTTAATCTATTTATATATATGCATATATGCGGTCTACTTGATAAATATCCGTTTACATGTATGTTTTTGATGATTTGAAAGTAATGCTTTCAAATTCTGTGAAATCGGTGTGTCTTATTTATGCGCTTGTAACCACATTGTGCTCACCAATGAGTTTTAACTCTCTTGCGTTTTGCATTGATAGACTTCTAAGGTTTTAGTAAGACTTTGGCTACGTTATGAGTGTTTAGGTCGTATTCTTCACTAAACAAAATGTGGACCGTGCCAGCCTTGTGTTTTTCGTGTAAGCTGTTTGAAATACCTGATCGTGTCTCTACATTTGTTTTGTCGTTGCTAGTAGTTATTGCCATTTCGTCTAGTATAGTGCAAATAATCAGTACCTGTTACTCTCTATTGGGCATAGGCCGTCTGCCATTTCTCTTCGGCTAACTGAGCTCCCTTTTCAGTCCTTACTAAGTGCTATTTATTCTTTTCATATGTCCCTTATTCCCTGCGCAATATATTCTATGGTCTTCCTTTTCTCTTTTGGTCCTATGGATTCCAAGTCAGTTCACGTCTTATGACGTAGTTTGGTGGTTTCCTCAATGTGTGTCCTATTCACTTCCAGCGTTTCTCCTCACTTCTCAGCTGGAAGTTGGTTTGTGATCCAAATGTTTTTCAATTGTGGAAGTGTTGTCCTTTCCTTGCCAGTCTGTGCCTGCACAATTGAGTCAGATTTCTCTTGATGATGCTACCCAGGTATGCAAAAGCTTCCAAGGCTTCTCTACCAAGTGTAATCGGGTTGGTACTCGTTTTATATTTAGGGTCTTGCTGTTTCATATCCGTATGTTAAGACCTACTGCTTCAGTGGCTACTCTGTCCGTCGTCACCCATATTTGTTACTGTGTGTGGCATAGTAGAACGAGGTCACATGTGAAGTCCAGATCGTATAGCTGCATCCAAGATGTCCACTGTATTGAGTGTTTTCCTTAAGATGTTGCAGTTTTCATAATCTAGTTAACCACCAGCAGAAAGAGTAAGGGCGAGAGTAAACAGTCATATCGGACACCAGTCTCCAGTTCGAATGAATCTATGAGCTCCTTTCCACACACGACTTTGCAGCGTAGTTCGTCGTAAGAATTCCAATGATATTGACTATCTCGGCTGCACCATAATGTAGAAGGCACCATAGTGTTTGCTTGTCCATGCTGTCAAATTCTTCCTCATAATCAAGGGAACTAATATAAAGTGATGAGTTCCATTCAATTGATTGCTCAATAATGATCCTTTGTGTCTCGATTCGGTTGGTACACAATCATTCCATACGGAGTTTGGCCTATAAATCTCTAAGTTGGGTGTCAGCTGGATTCTTCGTTCGATTCGACAATTCTGTTGAAGACTTTTACACATACTGACGGAAAGTGGATTGATGCCTCTTTAGTTCTGTTGTGACCAATTTACACTGCTGGGTTTGTAGCCTAGTTAGATTCAATGGTGAAACTAAACTACACCGCTGACCTTGAGGTACCTTTTAGCCAATGAGAATGCAGTTGTAGATAAAATCATTATTTATTATCAAAAACGAAATTTTTTAAAGACAATTACACAGGATACACTGTTTTTACATGGTTTATGAACTTCTGCAGGTTGGAGACGGGTTCATTTATTTTAAATTGAAAATATGAACGATATAAGAATTCATCCATATGGCTCCAAATCATGTTGTTTCTAGAACCTTTATAAGGTCGATTCAATAACTATATATTTCGTCAGTAAATTCGCCTTCGTTAATAACAAGATTTATACACGCACAACAATCACAAATCACGCGTATGATCAGGAAGTCTGAAACGAAAATACGATAGATATATATTTGAACCAAAGGAATCCAGCGTCACAAATTGTACAACGAGCTAACGTTAAGTTGAACAATTCAGTCTAACGTTGTAGTACAAATATCAATTAAGAAATATACAGTACAGATATCATAGTGTTATGGGTAACAATGGCCTCTACACTAGCCTCCCCCTAGAACATAGACATTTATTTCTTTAAAAAAAATGTGTGTTCGAAAAGCAAGTAAATAATAATAATATATCAATCCAATTAAAATAAGATAAAAATATGATAATAAAATAACAGTGCTACAGAACCTTATCATATATAAAGTTTACGAATATCAAAAATACCAATATATTAAAAAAAATTACACGAAGGAATATGGAATGTGAGGGTTTCGAATTTTTGATGTATGTTTTCGAAACAATAAATCATTTCAAAAAGGTACATATATATGATGATACTGCTTACTAAATTTATAATTGCTTAGGTTAAGCAACAGTTTATAAATATTTTGATGACATGTAAACAAACCAACAAAAAAATAAATCACGAATACTAATGTTTTGATACTTCACCGTTAGAAAATTAGTTATTCCAACTCTTTAACTAAAATGCATGATGTCAAGGAAATAACAAAAGAATTTGAGATATGAAGTGTCAAAAAACATGTTCTACATGTAACAAATATAGAATGGAATAATACTGTGCTGTAACTAACGTCTTGCTCAAGCGAACTGATGAGAAAAATACTAAGATATGAAAATCGTTTCTGCATATCCTTGTGACCAATATGCTGTCCTCCCGGAACGTGTCGTACAGTTGGTTGACGACTTCTGCGTTGTAGCTGAGGTTGCTGGCTTCTAGCTGTCATTCAACTGCTGTTCCAACCTTTGGCCGTAGGTATGCGGCGAGCTGAAAGTTACCATTTTTGATGAATGCCGGCTGAACTCTATCTATACTCACAGTATCACATTTTCTAGCACGTCCGATGGTGATCGTTTTGTCGTTTTTATGTAAGACTTCAAATGGGCCCTCATACGGGTGCTGTAGGCGCTTACGTACATGATCAATCCTGACGAAAACGCGGGAACAATCTTTGACGTTTCGAGGTACGTAAGAAGAGCGCCATGAACAACGAGGAGCTTGCGATCTTATCTCTTTGAGGTGTCTTTTCAGTCATTGAATATAATCAGGCATATCATTAGAAACCTCTACTGCTGGACTGAAGTACTTTACTGATAACTTTAAGTTGGTTCCATAAACTAATTCGGCAGAACAATAACCTAAATTTTGCCTAATCGTCGAGCGAATTCCAAACAGAATTAATGGTAGTTTCTCGCTCCATTTATGATTGTTGTGCGCAGCCATTAGAGTTGCCTTCAAGTATCTGTGAAGTCGTTCCACGAGGCCATTGGCCTGCGGATGGTAAGCGATAATACGAAGTCGTTTGATGCCCAACATTTTGGTTAGCTGTTGAAACGACCTGCTTTCTAATTGTGCTCCCCTATATGTCGTTATTATAGAAGGAACTCCGTAGCTTGAAACCCAATGTTTAACAAGTTTTCTGACTATCGTTGACGCTGCTGTGTCTTCCAGAGGTACAACTATCGGCCAACGCGTAAACCGACCAAAACATGTCAATGCATAGATATAGCCGTTCGATGGGGTGGGGGTAGGGGACCCACTAAATCCACATGCATATGATTAAATCTGGCGTCTGTTAATGGAAAAACTCCTGAAGGTAAAACAGTGGGGCGATGTGTCTTCGATTTCTGACAAGGCATGCATGTTTTTGCCCACTGATGAATATCCCTTTTCATGTTTGCCCAAACAAATTTGTCTGATACCAACTTAACAGCCGCTTTAATGCCTAGATGTGAGAGTTTATGAAATCTTTCGAAAACTAGACGTCTCACGGACGGCGGTACTACCGGCGGTGGCTTTCCAATGGACATGTCGCACGTAAGTGTTTCCGCATTACCTAAGGGTAAATGTTGAAGTTTCAGTGACGTGTGAGACTCTAAAAGCTTATGCATGTCCATATAATCTTTTTTGCCATTTTGACATTTTCATGTAATCTATTCCAACATTGCTTAAAGGCGACACCGTCAACCGTGATAAGGCGTCTGCCACCTCATTGGTACTTCCTTTAAAGAGACGTGTGTTTGTTGAAAACTGTGAGATAAAGTCTAATTTTTAAATTTCTCTGGGACTATAGTTGTCATGCTTTGTAACAAATGCTTTCGTGAGTGGCCTATGATCAGTAAAAATAGTAAAAGCCAAGCCATTCATGCATGTGTCGAAAATATTTAATCGCCAAATTCACTGCTGAGAGCTCTCTGCCGAACGTACTGTATTTAGTCTGCGATGTGTTAAGGCGCTTGGAGACAAACGACAATGGTTCCTACTGGCCATCGATGAACTGTTGGAGAACCGCTCTAACCGCCGTATTTGATGCGTCAGTCATTAAAGTTAGAGGGGCGTTGTTGTCACGGCGGAAAAGTAAGCTTGTTGGACTTAAGATTTTTTTTAATAGTTCAAAAGTTTTAATCGCTGTCTCAATCATGTTTAAAGACCGTGAGAGTCCTTTAAAAGATCTGTCAAAGGCTGAGCTATACGCGCACAGTGTGGAAGAAATCTTCTATAGAAGTTCATCAAGCCGAGGAATCCGAGGATTTTCTTAAAAGAGTTGGGTAAAGGATAGTTTTCGATGGCTTCGACAGCTTAGGAATGGGCGCAATTCCCTTGGAGTTCACGATATAGCCCAAAAGTCAAAGTGATTGCTTGCCGAACTCGCATTTGTCAGGGTTGATTGCTACACCGTATTGCTTCAGTCGTTTGAAAAGTTGCTGCAGGTGTTCCATATTCTCTTCTGATGTCGTACTCGCTATCATCAAATCATCAATATATGCACACAAAAAATGTAGTCCGCGAAGCACTGTATCAATGGACCGTTGGAGGGTTTGTGCAGCGTTATTAAGACCGATGGGCGTGCGAAGGAACTCGTATAACCCAAAGGGTGTTGTGATCGCCGTCTGGCCGACATTAGCAGGTGCTGCCGGAATCTGGTAATAGGCTCGGACTAGATGAATCTTAGAAAAAATTGTAGTGCCGGACAGTACTAACAAAATCCTGTATATTGGGGGGATCGGATATCTAATGATAATAGTGTGCTTGTTCAATGTGCGATAATCGCCACAAGGTAGCATTTCTCCGTCCTATTTTGGAACAATATGTAGTGGGGACGCCTACGCACCGTTCAAGGGACGGATGACACCTAACTGAAGCAGCTTATCAAACTCTGCCTTGGCAATCGATAGGCGCCTAGGATCTAATCGTCGTGGTCGAAAGTGGACGGGTAGTCTGGTTGGGTCTATGTGATGCATGACATCATGTTACACCAGCGTGTTCTCATATGTAACTTTTAGCAGCTCAGGAAATTTCTGGAGGAGAGAAAAATACGGGCAAACTGGAGTTTTCTGAACCACCAACAAAGATATGGAAGGAGAATCGGTAACTATTCCACTAATAAAGACGTGATGTTCTGCACCAAGCAATCTATAATGTTTTGCGTCCACTAACAGATTATAATGGCGGAAGAAGTCAATCCCGATGATTGGAAACATTACCTCTGATACAATAAATTTCTCGAAACTAGTGTCAAAGCCCAAATAAACGATTGACGAGCGACTGCCACAGACTCGTATCTCTGATGTGTTTGCTGCACGTAAGACGATTGCAGGATCAAAGCTTATCTTTTCTGAGATTGTAGGTGGGACTACGCTAACCTTTGCCTCTGTATCTACTAAAAACAGCTCACCGGTATTCAGATCCTTCACACAAAGTAGACGGCTGTGTTAAGCCCTATTGCCAGAGGTAGCAGTCATCACCAACCACCAGCCTTGCTGTTTCCCGCTAGGCGTTTTTAAAAGTTACACAGTAAAGAACACTGTCTAGCCCGATCACCAAAAGTCCGATGATACCAACAAATTGCAGCCGTGTGTGTTTTGGGAGGCGAATACCGTTTTTTGCTAAGGGATCGCCGTCTAGATCAAGTTCGTTGTGCAACCTCAGTGCTAATATTTTTCCCCACAGCGTTTCTACCTGTTCTTTCAAGGAGTCTATTCTCCTTGCCAATAGTGGCTAACTAAGTTGCGCAACAGTCTAACATTTTGTTCTTTCATAAATCCGATCGGCAATATCGGCTAATCTATCAACATTACCATCACCATCATCGTAGGCTAGTACTTGCTGAATATTTTGAAGCAAGCGTCGCAACCATAGTTGATAAAATAGCTCGTTACCTACCTTTCTAGCACCTAGCAATGTTTTCATGTGATTCTTTAACTGGGAAGGTGTTCGGTCACCTAGCTGTACGGTGCTTAGTAACTGGTCAGTAGCCTGATGATCTGATAATGATGTTGCTTTTATAACCGCTTGTTTTAGGACTTCGTAAGGCGCTTTAGGGTCCTTGTTAACCAACGTGTCCTTAACTTGACTGGAGATGTCGTCAGGGAGCATTGTACCAACGTACTCATACTTAACATTCTGTGATACAATATGGTATGAGGAAAGATCAAGGTTAGTGGACATGACAACACAATGACGAAACGAAACAAAAAATGCAATAATATATGACGTATGATATAAAATGAACACAGACAAAAGTAGTTGCAAATTAATAGATGAACTGACTAACAGTTGCGGACAAAAAACCAGGTATGAGCTGAATATGTGAATAAAATATAATCCTAGCAAGCGAATTACATGAAATGTTAAAATATGTCGTTAGTATATGGAAACTTAAATAATCCGTTGGGACAGAAAATACAGTGAAGTGAATCTTCGTTAATAAATGAAATGAGAGTCCAAATTACCAGTATGTATTTACTTGTATAAAGTATGATACAAACATCAGATAGTAGATTAATTAGATGAAAATAAATAATTCCACAGGTAATGTTGCGATTAAACGAATAAAATGGGTTAACGTACGGATAGGTAATATAGACGATACGGTACGGATAATTCAGAAAGGTTTCAACCGGAATAACGTGTTCTCTGAGTCAGCTCACCACTTTGTTGTAACCGATTTATACTGCTGGGTTTGTAGCCTAGTTAGATTCAATAACTATATATTTCGTCAGTAAATTCGCCTTCGTTAATAACAAGTTTTATACACGCACAACAATCACAAATCACGCATATGATCAGGAAGTCTGAAACGAAAATACGATAGATATATATTTGAACCAAAGGAATCCAGCGTCACAAATTGTACAACGAGCTAACGTTAAGTTGAACAATTCAGTCTAACGTTGTAGTACAAATATCAATTAAGAAATATACAGTACAGATATCATAGTGTTATGGGTAACAGTGGCCTCTACAGTTCTCACACTTTCTAAGATTTCCCTTTTTTGGTATCTTGGGTTGGCATACTTCTCTCCAATCTGTTGGTACTCGTTCTTCTTCTCAAATATTTCTGAACAGAACGTGAATGGTCTTTACAGCTGGTATGTTGTCTGGTTCGGTTGCCTTACCACAAGTGGACATACTGATTTTTCCGAATCCTGGTTATTCAAAGTTTATAGGAAGGTTTGTAGGTGCTGCTTCAGTGACTGGTGAGTTTCATGAGGTTGGTTCATTCATTAGTTCATTAGCTCTACCCACCTCTTGCACTTTTTTGGGTCGCAGCGATAGGTTCGCCATCCTTGTTCTTGACCGGTCGTTCCGGTTTGTTGTATTTTCCAATCAGCTTTTTCGTATCATATACGTGCCTCAAATTTGCTTATCTCGCAGCTTTTCCTCTGTCATTGCTAGGTTTTCCTTATATTTCCATCTATCTGCTCTATTGCTCTTCTTTGATTTCTCGTTGATTTCTGTGTATTGGGTCTATATCTTGGATTCCTTTGTTCTTATTCGGCTGTTTTTGATTGCTGTCTTCTTATTCTAAGTATCTACAGGTCATATCTTTTCACTTCTCCGGCTATTTGTATACTTCTCTCAGTCTCCCACATCGTGCGGATATGTGTTTAAATTAAATGTTGCTCTTATTACCAAAGGGAGTATCGGCCTCGTGATTTCCGGAGGAACTCGGCTTTCACTTTGTGGTGTCATGATTCCCGATATGAAAAACATCTAACTTCCATGGAATAGTTTGAATTATATTTTTCTGGTTAGAGTTTTCTTGTACGAAACAGGGGTTGCCAACGCATGCCTATCCCTTCTCATTTATCTGGGCTTGGAACAGGAGTTATAATACAATCAGTCCTCTATATATTCTTTCCGGTTATACTTATTTTAACAAATCTTAAAATACTTGGTGTTTAATGTGATTTTCTGGAGTTCTAGTTTTTTTTTCCAAATCCATGTTTATTTAAAAATTTCTCATATGTAGTTCTAGCATACTTCAAATTAATTAATCACTAGCTTATTTTGGGTATGTAATCATAGAGTGGTAATTTAAATTAGTCAAACTCAATAAATGTGTACACTAACCCGCTATTATTTATTAGAATACTAAAAGTTTATAAGCCTTTCAGTAGAAAATATTCAAATACGAATAATCATATTTTGTGCTGATACAGAAACATGATGATGTAGTAAACTGGAAGTGCATATTACAATTAGAATACGTTGATATAACGTCCTTTAATTATATTTCAGTAAATGTGTCCATAAACGTATTGACAACATCATGACTGAATATTCTGAATGGATAATCAACAGTTTTTTGTACAGAACAATGCACAAGCAAGATTCTCCGAAGTAGATGTCTTTGTAGAAAAAGCATGAGATGGAAATCAACACGTTTTCACATAAGTTCCAGTAGGTTGATCACATTATGTGCTACGTAGACTTAATATCTCAATTTAACTATCCTCTGTGAAATAAAATGTACACTGGCAGTATGTAGATTACCTCCGTTTGAAAAAGGCTAGGGTAAGCGAATTAAAATAGAAATAAATTTGACATTAATGATGGGCCGTTTAGAAAATTTGACTTCCGAATACTCTTACTTCAAATAAGAGAAAATAAATGAACCGACAGGATAAGAAAGAACAAGTAAATTCTTTTGTGAACAGTAAACCGAATAAATAACTATTGTTTTAGTATTGTCATACAGTGGTTGGACACAATTTATTTCACCAAAATTGACCGAAATCATGATGTTCTCGGATAGAAGATACACTCCAACAACAGTAACAAACTGATCGGAATCAGGGGATTCCAAATTAGTATCATCTGTTTATGATTTCACCAAGTGACAACTTCACATATGACGTAGATTCAGATATGTCAAATACAGTTGCGCCAATTGTCTGTAGTTATCCGGAATGTTGCCTAATGATTTCCTCATGGTGGAAATCCATTAGAACTAGAATTTAGTCACTCGACTTGATAAATCCTAATAGCTTAGCAGCAAGCCGAATAACCAAAACCCGTAAGTGGTAATTTAAGGTGGAGCTGTAGGCAGTTTCGTGCACTGACTACAAAAAAAACGTGTTTTTAATCTCTGTCCAATGATTTGGCAACAAATCTATACGAATAATGTCTATCCGTCACGTGCGTCCTTTGTCCGACCATAAGACTCATGGAATATCCATTATTTTCTTACCCGCTTAACAAGTTTCTAGAATATTTATTGAACGTAGAGTTGTGTGTTTTCCATACATAATTTTTATTCATTTGATTGGACTATAATAATCAGTGATAGATAAACACACTACATTAGAAATATAAGACCAAATGCAACATGACTTATTTAGTTTTTCCGTTTAGTATTGTTGCTTTGTTTTCTAATTGCAGTGTGATAAGTCTTTGGATTATGTTGAAAAATCAGCATAATCAAAAATCAGTAGATATACCAATAAATCAGGAGTCAAAAACGTTTGAACAACACAGACGTGAAATGCTGACTGGTTTACAGCATAGACACAAGGGGAGGAAACGACCTAAACTTTCGAATACTACGCATATTGATACTTGGTCTGATGTGATAGACAATTGGGTTGATTCATCTTGGCGAAGTTGGGATGATGAGATGCACAGACTGAGGCGTGGAATGTTCGCACTTTTGGTAAGTCGTTGAACAGAAGTAGTATCGTTTATCTAATGTTTATAGTAATTCTTACAATTGTCTAGAAATGAAACGTTTGATCAACTTTAGAGGCTAATTTATCTGACATACTATTGTTAGTATTATATGAACTAGGTATCAATAATGTGTTTAGGTCCCAATATGAAGACTTATCTCAGAATTTAACATTATGAATCGGGATTGATATGTTCATCAGTTTGATATTGCGAGCGACACAGTATGAAAAGCGGTGTAATTCGGTGTCATTCGTTTTATTTTCATTTTAGCCTCTTGACACTTTTGGCCAAATATCATCTATTCCAGACCCCTTTGACTTAATGCACCGAATGGAAGGTGAGATTGAAGAGATTCGGAATCGCATAGGCATGAGTAAAGTTCCAGGGATCGGCGCTCTGACTGACTTTCTGAAAGATGCTTATGAGGTCGGCGAAGACGGTAAAGTAAGTGATAAGTATTATGTGCGTTCAAGCTAAACAATTTATCTGTAATTCTCTTGAGATTCCAATTTAGGGTTTCTTCGTTTTTTTTTCATCAATTAGCTTTACTTCAAGGTCCATTTCGATGCAAAAGGTTTTGCTCCCGACGACATTAAGGTCAATTCAACCGAAAATCGTTTGATGGTACATGCGAAGAGGGTCTCAGAAGCTGATTCATCGACTCTTTCTCGTGAATTCTGTCGTATGATTGAACTTCCTCGAACAATTGATCACAATCAACTGAAATGTCGTCTGACAGAAGTAAGTGTTATAAAGTGACTTACCTTTTATATTCTTATCAGTGTCGTATGTTCGAACTTGAATAAATATTTCTTAGTGCAACTACAACGAGCTGTACTGCCTTACCTTGTAAATGTTGTGCACTTTATTAGCTACTGAATAAACAAACTGTTTAAATCAATAATCCGTAGATAGGACCGTAATGAAACTAATTAAATCTGTGAATTTTTCAAAGGTTTTTGGTAGGTTTTATTCACCTTTAAGTATACTAGTTTTGCTACAGTCTCGCTTGTTCATGTGAAGATCAGCTTATATTATGGTCCTTGATCAGTTCATTAACATATATTTACAGTAGTTTTCACAAAATTTATGCGAATATTGACCTAAAAGTTGACGAGATGTGATTGTGAGTCTACAGTCTGAGAAAGACTTTAATGAGTAGCTTCTCTTGTCAGGATTATGTCAGACGGAATGGCTATTATTTAGCTCATGAGGTATGATACCATTCTCGTGAACGATTTACTTTAAGCAAATGAGAAATGAGCTTTTAATTTCAACCCTAGCACTGAGTAAAGGTACTATCTACGTAGTTATTTATAAGGTGTATGACTGGTGAAATAAGAATTCCGCGTTAAAAACAAAAAGATGACGTCCTTATGTTTATTGGGTCGTCGCTATAATTATGGTTCATCAAAATATTTTCAACTGTGTACAAAATATGTTTGTATTATATTAAAGTAATAACTGATAATATTTTCCATTGTAGGACGGTATTCTCATGTTAGAGGCTCCAGTAAAAGCTCCTGACTATGAGTCAATCACATTTACTGATAATCGTCAACTTGGAATTCACCCAAAATCAGCTGATCAAATACAGTCTGTCCCATCATCGAAGGTACTTGCTTTGAAAGGTTAGCTAGTTGATCGATTAATTAAATTGTGCTAATGATAGTCGCTTGTTTTTATTAATTGACATTAATTTCAGAGTCATTTAAGTAGGGTTTCGTTTATTTGTTTGTAGGAGTATCTGGTCCAACAATTTTAGACGATGGAGCAAATGGTAAACGACTGCATTTAGAAGTACCGGTGGATCCAGTGTACAAACCTGAGGATTTATGTGTAAACGTAGATTCAAACCGTGTTGTTGTGTCAGGAAAGATTCATAAGACAGACAATGGTTGTTCAAACAAGAGGAATGCTAGTTCATATGCAGAGTTCACTCACTCATACGAAATTCCAGAAACAGTAGATCCATTATTAGTGGCAGCTCAATTAATTGACAACATACTAGTTTTGGAGGCTCCTTTGGTAACACGACATACAGTCAGTCATTAAACTATCTGGCAGTAGTATAACGTAACCGGTCAACCTGTGAATTAGTTGGTAATATCGTTATGTGAAGTTTTGTTTGAACGGATTACTTTCTATACTTGTATGTAACTGTTCTTGGTACACATAAATGTGTAAAATATCTTGATAATATATTTGATATACTTTAACTGTATTTTGCTTATTAAATATTGCGGATATTTTATACATCAGAGAAATTAAATGATCACAGTGATAAATGATCATGGTGTAGATGAATTAAAGCTGTTCTTGTTGTCAATAAAGTATGTTATGACTTGTTACCCTTGGGCAATTCCTTTAATGGACAATAAATATCATTTAGCTAACATAAAAATAAAATACTCAATAGTCCACAAGTATTGATCATAATTCTCTAAGAGGTAATAATTAGTCACTGGATACGTAGTTTTGTTTTACATTTGGATATAAAAATGATGTAGGATGGTCAATCGACTAATTACTAAAGGTGGCTACATATAGATGAAGATACAAAATAAACTCAAGAGTGCCTTTTGTTCTGAATTAGACATTCTCAATGGTTACATAAGAAAAAAAGGCACAGGAATGTTAGACAATCTTTACTCATCGATTAGTTATTCAAATCGATTATGTAAAAAAGGATGTACAAGGAAGTGTGCTGGGGGGGGGTTCGTAAAAGGCTAATTTAATGGCTATGCAGAGAAAAAGTATGTAAAAATACTTCCTGTATGTACAGAGCAAGATTATCCAAATTGATTACCATGAAATCTTTTATTTGAAAGAAGCAGCATCTAGAAGCGTAAGTCGTCTTGAATAGTATTAGATATATGATTATGAGTGGCACATTTTCACTAAACTGATGACTTGCATACAACAAGTGCGCATGAACAGATCTATACATCATCTTTCTGTGACTATTAATGAATTATAAAGTGTAGTGTTCTGAAATACAATAAACGATGTCACGTTAATACTAAAATTAGTGGTTATGACAGTGTATAAAGTGCAAAATCAGTATAGTCATATACAATCAATAGAATTATTGTAGTTAGTCAACTACAACGTAGAACTTGGTACGTGCGTACATCAGTTCAAGTTACCATTCCTCAATTAGTAGTTAGAGATGGTATTGTCAGACAAAATCCCACAGTAATAGAGGTAGTAACAGAGTTAGTATTAATGAAAAGGATTGGAGGTCGAAGATAACATTCAAGAAATATGTATGTAATTCGGTAGACGGAAAATTATGATGAATTCAAAAGCTTAGAATTTTGGAGGAGGACAAGGAATGAATATACCTGAGCCATTATGAACGATTTTGAGCTATATCACTCAAAGTATCTAACCATTGGTAGTGAGTTCTATTAAATTGTTATGTAACGTAAATAGTTTCTAAAAAGTAGCAAAATATTTAAAACAGACAGAGATATTGTTACGCCGGACGATTAAAGAAAAGTAACCAACTTTCGGAACTGTACTTTGGATAAATATTCTCATTGTTTTATTCATGAGTAATGTAATCATTTTATTTGTACGTATGTTACATTCCCCTTGCCCGGTTCTCTCGTTTAGTGTATTTACTCTTTGTATGTTGTTTATTACTATGCACTACGGTTGCTTTGTTGTGTACAAATTCTCCCCATTCACTGCCACTATTTCTTTTGTTTCGTATCAATGTTAGATTTATGATTGTTTTACCGTGTAGTCTGATTTTATGTATATATAAAGGCATGATTAAAATACAGTACGTTCTCTCGGCTCTCTCCGTCTTCCAGTCCCTAATTCCGGTTGTTCTATTGTCGGCCTGGAAGGGGGTGTGAGTGGGCTAAGGTCAATCGAGCATTATCAATTAGGCACACATCTTCATTGGCGTACGCGCCCACCAGACAAATCCATCCTCGCTTTCTTTCTCACGTCATAGCAGATATGAAGTAGTTTAAGTTACAATAACTTTATGTTAGCAATAAAGTAGGGAAAAAAATCAAATGAACAGCAAATATCAACTATCAAAACTAAAAAAAACTTAGTGATATAATTAATTAGTCAAGAAAATAGCAAAATCTTTCAGAATTTCTCTATCATTAGATCGATTACATTTATGAATAAAGTAAGAATAACTATGATATGAATTTAATTATTTTTTTTCATTTTTTCTTAAAGTACTTACAGAAAAAGTTAATACTTTCTGTCAGTGGCACAGTGTTAAAGAGATATGCAATAAATGTGGATGCATTACATGATTCATCCATAAAGTTGATTATTTATAAACTAAATATATGATCAAACTAAGATCCTTGATATTTATAAATGGTGGGAGAGAGAGTTTCAAGACACTTTTAATGATGTGCATAGATTACCGTGGTTTTCATGAATGAAATCGTACCCCCCCCCACGCTATACACAACCTCACAAAAAGGAATCCTTTATGACGCTTAACGCAAATAGATTTTGTTGGTTGGATTCGTTATAGATTGATGTTGGTAGGGCAGCTTTGAAAACCAGGGATCACTGGACAGCTGTTTTTTTCTAGTATGGGGCTCCTCATCAGCGTGCGCCATAGATTCCGCCTCAAGGTGCCCCGCAGTGCTTCCTGGTTTTCATTGGTGACGGATCTAATCAACGAGACTTAACATCTATTTTCACAAAACCACCTCACTTCAATTACATATAAATTTGTTAACTAGAAAGTGTATTTTTAAAATGAATGAATATAGTATTCCTTCTGTAGATGTTATTAATATAATCCAATTAATATCTATCGATTCACTTTGAGTATACATCCAATTATATGGACATAAATATGGTGTCTTTGAAATGAACAGTTTTATGATAATAACAGTATGTTCTATGAATGAATACCAGTAATCATCTTTTTGATTAGGATACGTCCGACTATTATAAATAAACATACAGATTAAGCTACTTTTTACACTTCATTTGATTCATTTCGATAGGTGTCATGAGAGATCTTTTAGTAGGCACAGAAAAACAAATCTCCATAATCCAATATAACAAATCCGTGAAAAAAATTGATAGAGAATTATAGAATATACTAACTGTATATGATAGATGCAATACTCTTCTGCATTCATTCAAAATAATAGTTCCAAAACAGTTACTAGCTTTTATGAATGTAATCATTAATGTAGAAATTGGAAGGTTGTTTGTAGGTAGTCGGCAGGAAAGCTTGGACCTAGGTTTTGTGCTATTCGACAGGTCTAGGGTTTCCTGAGAACTATCCCCTTCTAAAGCCACCTTCTATCTCATTATATTGCCAGTGGTGTCAAGTTACTTAGACTAGTAGCCATATTACAACTCAATCAATAGAGTTCAGTTAACACTATGAAGGACTTGACGGACATCAACTTGATCACTACACACTGATGAACCAGTGTAACGCTAAAGGCAACTATTATAAACGGAAGATTGTGTTATCAGTACCTTATCAGGTGTATTAATACATATGTACTTTTATTATTGAAAACATTTACTTTTGCATCACAAAATTTTTATTTGAGATTTTAAAATGCATTTTGTTTTAAATTGCTTAACAACAAACCACATAACCAAAGCTTGAATTAATAAAGTCTGAGTTATAAATACCAGCCAGTCTCTACTGTTGACACGGACATTCCCAAGCATATTTAGCAGTACTTATGGACACTGATACATTTAAACATTACTTTCTAAATTTTCCAGCTGTTTGCTAGCTAATATCAGCCGCTAATGTAACTCGTATTATATAAAATGTGAGTAAAACCACTCTAGTAAATCCTAGTTCATAACATTATGTATATGCTCTTTACTTACAAATTTCACAACTGAAATTTATTTCACTAGAACTTCATAATTACTTACCATGTTCATGCTTATTCTTGTAAAACTACCTGAAATAAACTAAATTTAATAAAGTGGTCACACCATCTGTGAATTATAGCGACCTATATGTTACAGTATTACTGTGAATAAAATACAAATGTCAAAGTGTAATTTGTTTATATGCAGTATAAAAATGTTTCATTTTACTATTAAACCCTCTAGTATATGGTCATTTTTGATACAATCAATTGTATAGCTCTGAAACTATCAGTTTGTATTAAACTATCTTTAGAAAATAATCACTAGTGAGTAATAGGTTAATAGTCCGTATATACAAGGTTGAATAGATAAGGATTCTATCACGTTATTCATATCATATGCTATCAGGTCATTAGACATTTAAAGTTAACAGTAACTTTTCAAGCTGTTGTTTACTGAAAATCATTCATTTTGCATACACTAATTTGGCTTCAATCTGTTTTACCTTATTTAAATCAAGAACTCAGTATAAATTAAACGTGTATTAAGTTCATTAAACGCAATATTTTTATCTGTTAATGAAGAGTTTTAATTTAATCCTTTTTACTCTATCCACACGGTCTCTGACACTATTCAATCATTCAGAACATCATTTCTGTCTGAGGACATACATTATGTGTTTGTGCATGCATCACGGGAACTTACCTTGTAACTAGAAATGAAATATTTAGTAACTACTAAGTAATACTTTGATAGTGCTTCGATACATTACACTAAATTACTTTTCTCTGTTACACGATTCACATGTTTTTATTGTTGTCTTTTCTCATAATATTTATAGAAGCTACACACATCCATAAATAATTAAAAACAAACAATGATCATTATTTAACAAACAGTATGATTCCGATAGTAAGTTAAAGAAAATGTCATATACAAACCTTATTCTAAAGAATGTAATAAGTATTCCTTCTTTCATTTTAAAAGCGTAACTTTCTGTCAATCGATATTTCAGGTATGATGGCTGCATTTATAACCAAATGCATTTCATTCACGATTGTAAGTGAAACAGAAAAACATGTTGCTGTCCACTTATTGATGAATATTGGGAATACAGTGATGTGTACTATGTATATGACCAAGTTACACTTGTGGCATTAATACAGTAGCTTCTAATAGTTGAATCCACATGTACGAATAGATAGGAAGTGATGGATGGAGAGGAAGATAATTTTAATCGTAAGTAGAGCGTAAACAGGTATCATAACATCTCTATCGGCTGACTAGAAGAACAGTTTCTTCACATGATCTGTCGTGTTGTGATCTGGTGGTTGTGTCTGACCAACAGCCTTCAATTAGTCATGTCCATTAAAAATAACACAGTCAGCATCAGTCACGAGAGCTTGTACATCTATTTATGTGGCGAAAATGATTTACCACACCAATAGTAAACGTAAAAGTCTTAATCGCCCCAAGAAACCGCATTAATCAATAGCTATCAGTGTAAAATTAAAAAGAAAGAGATATGCTTCAGTTTCGTTATGTTTCAGATGTACACTACTTTTGAACACATAGATTGAATTTACTACGTTAAATTAAAAATTATTTATGTTTCAACTATGTGATGCCTTATTTTCTTCTGTATAAAGTTAAAAGTGAATATGTTCGGAAATGCTTGTCAAAAACGAACCACAAATTCTACAAATTAACCTCACTCAATAAGAGCAGAAGAATTATACATTAGAGTGACTAGACAAAGTACTTTATGTATTCCGCATACTCTAAAGCACTTGAAGTGTGAAAATAAACCGTAGGAGCTAAGGGGTATTGTTATATCTCCGGGTTGATGGTTTGACTAGCCACAGACAACTTTAGTACTCGAACGCCTTAACCCCTTTTAGTAGTCAGGACACTTTATTCCAGTAAGATGGAGAGAGAAAGAGTCGATTATGTACAAAATATTCGTATAGTTATAGTGAATATTCATCGAATTGAAATCATAATCATTTTATTAATACAGTGAATTATTGTCAAAGATACTCTGTGAGTATAACTCATATTGACTCACATTAATGTGATGAAAGTTTATAAATCAAACTTACAAAAAATCGATACAACTTGATCGAACGAACAATTGTATTTTTAGGGATTTCGAATCCCTAACAGGCATAAAAGTTCCTTATCAAAGAACAATGTAGTCGGCTAGTTACTAAATAGGTTAATGAATATACCAGTATCATAGTGACGATTTCATTCTTAGATGTCATTAGTGCAATGGATTAAATCAAATTCAACTCTGCTGGATTTCGTGTTAGAACAATAGTGATACCTCTATTCAGTAAAAGTATTCTTTTAAGGAATAAAAATATTTTCTATAGTTTCAAACCTGAAGATATTTTTGATTCAGCTACAACTTACTTTAAAGATACTTAACTGTTGAAGTTCATAAGCCAACAGCTTCACGTTGATTAACTGTGTAAATATCTTCTTACACATTCGTTCCAACGCCGTATATTGCCACAAAGGTACACTCATAACCATTCCAATCGTTTATTTATTCTAACCACTATATAGTAGTACAAGTGGATAACAGAATTTGATGGATATCCGTTTACAATAGATAGAATAACACATGTAAGCGAATAATATTGTTTTCAATTAAATCTTTATCAGACTCTAATATATAACAGTAGTTACGTGAAAATATGGAAAGTGTTAAGCCAGTGAAGGTAATTTGTGCGACAATGAAATAGACTAATTACACCTGATAGATAGCCGGCGCGTAACTAAAAGAATAAAGGCATTTAAAATAATATGCCGTATATTATCACAATTTTCAGATGGGGTCCAAATCCTCCTATTACGTATATCAGAAGCCGTAGGCATTCCAACAAACGACCCTAGTTTATGCTTTCAGAAAAACCATGTGACACCCCGCTTCTTCCTTGGTCAAATAAAACTTAACAAATGATTTCATGAACTTTGCACGTCTTTTGTTTTGCTTTGTTTTTCCTTCTCCACACCTCGTTCTCGTTCAGTGTTTCCACCATCTATTTCATCAGAACTATCTATTTATATTGCCCTATTACGTAATTATTTAAATGCGTTTATCTCAATAAATTTTAACCTACTTCCTGCATTGAAACTTCAAGTTACTTTTATTGTCGTAATCACTACTTGAACACCTACCCTTTGACTATCAATTTTCTCCTCTTACTAATTAGGATAATTTATATAATCAGTTTATTTCATTGTCACCAATGTCACATAAATGGCCTTGATCAGGTTGACGTTTTCCATATTTTCATTTAAACAGCATTGTATATTAGAGTAAAGCCTGATGTAGATCTAGTTGAAAACAATTTTGTTCGCTTACATGTGTTGTTCTAAATTTCGTAATGAGAATGTTTAGCATTCTGCAATGTTAGGATAGCATACTAATATGTAACACTTGTAAAGTTATATTTAACAACAGAAAGTCATTTTTGATGCAAACATATTAATAATAACTATGCACTCAATATAAGATGCTTTATAAGAGTTCTTTTTTAAGAACTTTCATTTCAAGTACTGAAAGATTATCTGAAGTGAATAACTCTTAGTACACACAAAGGATGGGGTGTCAAGTGATTGATAACCTATAAAATGATTTAACATAGAGTTGTGTAATAAGATAAACTATTTTTTTTCTTGTGTACTACATAAACAGTTAATATTTGCACTTCCGTATTTCTTTCATACATAACTAGATAGTAAATAATCAGTGAAGTTTGTTCATTTGATAGAAAAGCTTAAATATATTGATCATTACGACTAATTGTTGTTATGAAAAATACATTCATATTAGGCTTATTTCAGGCAATCAATGAAAGAAGAAACATGAATATGTGAAATAATTATGATGTATTGAAGTTGATTTAAGTTGTTCAGAGACATAATTAAGTAAACTATTAGTAATGAACTAGAATTTTAACAATCGATTGATTATAATAAATATTGTAGATATATTCTACATCTAACAGTGTTGTTCGTTAACGAAGTCATATCTGGTTTGACAACATACTCATTAATTTTCAAGGATACCAGATTGTTCAAATGTCAGGCATAACTCGGATGAATATTTGTATCTCAATAAATGAACAGTGTTATAAAGCAATATCTAGATGAATTTTTCAATACACATAACAGTAGTTATTATACTACTAATAGTAACCATGATAGTCTATCGTATATCTTAGTGACAGGTCAAATTGAATGATAAAGCATATACAATAATTGATACTTCATTTGAACATTATTTTATGCAAAAACCGATATATTAAACATTTTCACTAATATCAGTATTGTTAAGATTTAGAATTGTGATTTATGATTGGTACACGTTAGTGAAATATTAAGAATATAACCAAGCACTAAACAGTAGTACACAGTCAACACACAATATTTGATCCCACCAAGTCTGATTTAACTTAAATTTCAACTTTATCTCATTTGTTATATGGCATATTATGAAGCAGAGAAGATACTTTCACAGGTACGTTTCTAACAAGATAAATAAATAGGATTTCATGTCGGCACATTAAGTATTATCAGATTTACTGTTCTATATTTAGATTATTTCATAGAATGTATACATGTTTCGCAAAAATTCATTTTCTATCCTTCACTATTTTCTTGTAATTTTTTTTGTCTACAAGTTCGATTTTCCTTTCAAATGTAATGTAATTTCGTTTACTTAACTATTAGTAACAGTAAAGTGAAGCGTTAATCAAATTCAATACTTTATTCATTGATCCATTGATATATGACGCAAGCAGTGTGATGGATACAAAGATGAAGTTGCATTTTTTCTAAATGCCGCCAACTTGTTTTCTTTCGTAGAAAATCTACCTTATATTAAATGTCTAAATCGAAATCCTTTTCAGCAGATAGAATAGTGAATTGAAAAGCAACTAATGCTGAGGGATAATTCTAATAATAAAATCTAGTATATTTTAGATTATTAATGTTTCCATTATCCCGTTACTGATATTCAGGTGTGAATACTGATCAATAGTTTTTCTAGTATGTATGTGCCTTTGTCAAATTGTATAGCCGTTTCATAATAAGGTTTTGAAACAGATGGATCATGACTGGAATGCAAGATGTGAGTCTCGCCACAGCCGAGACCCACCAGTTGGTTTGTCTTTCATCTGACTGTTGAATTTTACCAGATGACTGGAACTCTGTTTATTTTTTTCAGTACTTACTGCCAGTACTTAATCTGTTGAGTTTCTTTGTTCAAATAGTCATTAGCATGTTCACTGTGCCTCCATGATTGTCACGAACTATCTATTTTAAAAACCTAGTTTGATATGTCTAAGTGATCTATGGACTTAAAATCATACCTCATTTAAAATTAATCTAGGCTGTTCAATAGACATATAATCGTCATTTTTATTAAATAATGGATATAATAAACAAATATCTATGTTACTGTGAGTGTATACAATAAGTGGCAGAGTGTAATTGATATAAATGTTGGGAAAGATGGCATACTGTTGAGATATGACACTGACAAGAACTTATGACATATGCAAGGTCAAGAATATAATTACACGGTGAAAGATTTAAATGTAATTTTGTAAATGAGTAAATGAAGGTCTTTATAAACGAAAATATGGACCTATCTATTTGTTGCAATTTTTAATGGGAGTTCTGATTCTATATAAAGATGCAGACTGTCATTTTCCTCTCAGTTAATCTGATAAAACTACTTAGTTGAACTGGATGTCCGAAATGATAACTTGACGACGAAACCAATTCTTTATTTCTAACGGATTACATACAGATTTTTGTATTCGCTGTATACCATACTAACAATTACTTTATTCCTAAGAAGCTCATTTAACTGTTTCACCATTTGATTTTCTAGATATGCCGTTTTGTTTTTTTCACTTATTTTTATATTCTATTCGACCCGAAACCACCGAAATCATGATCGTTTTGACATGTGATCATATTTTTTCATCTTTACAAAATTAGGACGTTTATCTAGTTTGACAAATGTTAAGTTGCCACCTTTTCTCAGTTTTTATGGAGCATCATAATATTCTCCTGTCAAATTTGGTCCCTCTTGCTCCATTTAAATTTTTTTAGTGATTTGACAACATGCCAGATGTCTATTACTAATAATTATCAATGATCCCATTACAGATAAACAGAATATTGCTAAACTACTAGAATATATAAAGTCGACAGTCTCTGAATTCCAGCGAATTCAAATTATAGTTGAATTAAATTGAGATGCTTTCGTGGAGATCGGCATTACGTTTAAATGTTTTTATTCTTCACAGATTGATGTTGGTTAGGTATCAGTGAAAACCAAGGAGCATTTGACAGCTGTTTCCTCTTAGTATGGTACTCCTTAAGGGTGTTAATGATGATGCATGCCGGATATTCATAACCCCATTTCCTGATAGCGTGAATGACATAGAATTTAAAGTGAGTTGAACCCATAGCTTTTAAAGTTATGGAAAGACATGTAATAAGAATTGTAAGCTTTAGGTGGTTACTTTTTGGGTGTTTACTAAGCATTTCTTATATGAAATTTTAAGACAGTTTGTATGGAAACCGCACATTAATTTATTAATAGTTTCCACATCTTTCACCATCCATAAATTTCAAATAAGTCAATTATAAATCTATTAATTATGTGTGTTAAAATGTAAGGTACCTGTGACCACTCATTTAGACATTTTCACTTCTGATCAAAGTCACCGGATGGTGGAGATTGTGTAAATTGTTGACGGGGAGTTATTTTAAGGTGGGGAAAACTTGTAACTCAATAAACGAAGATGCTTGAATAGCAAAGTAGTCATGTATTTAGGAATATCTTGCACAACAAACCTCTGTGAGGTTAAGCTGTTTAGGATGATCATTAAGAATGGAAGGAAAAGGTTATAAATATTTGTCGCAGATGTCTACGAAATATTGTCAAATCATAGAGTGAACAATACTTGTGTCAGATTTCAAGTTCTCTTTAGTGAAAGTATTTTTATGAAACTATGAAACTGCACTAACCTATCAGGAAATAACAACCCACACTTTAAAAGGCATAGATCACGTGAACATATTAGATAAATTCATGGTTTCATTTGACGCTTGTTAATTATATACGAACCTACCGTTAGAAGAAACAATTAACATAACTTATAAACGTTCTGATCCACTCTTCTTACCTCAAAATGACTTAAGAAATCTATTGTTACTCTATACAAAAGAGGTTCAATTCAAATTCAATAACCAGTTATACAAGCAAACCGACGGCGTAGCTATGAGATCACCACTTGGACTTAACTTTGCAGATATCTTTATGAGTAACCTGGAAAAAACAAATCTGAAATTGAGATCATAACATGTTACTCATGGTGTGTCTATTACACCTTTACTGTATGTGATAATGCTTCCTGAATACCACGTCATTTTGACAGTACTCATGTAAATGAGATATGAAAATGATGACCAACTTAATTTTTTAGACATTAATATAAAATGGAGGATGAATGGGACAGATGAGTAAAGTATATATAGAAAAGAAACATAAACGAGACAGTACTTAAATTACATCACCTTTTTGCCTATCAGTCACAAACGTAGTCTATTAAAAACGCTTTTAAATAGAGCCATAATGCTACGCTCAAATTAGAAAAGTAATGAAGGATTGATTATAAGTGAAAATTACCTTATAAATAATGGATATCCAAAGAAGTTTCCTGAAAAAAATAAATATCCTAGAATCGACAAGCATCCAACTATGAAAAAGCCGGTCTTCATATGACTCCCATTCGAAGCAGTTGGAACTTATATAAGAATTAATGAAAAGATTAAGACGGCAATGAAGGGAACCTATCATGCAGCTCAATTGGTCTCCTCGCATAATATCAAACGCTCACTGAACCACTTAAACATAAATCAGAACCTTACAGATGTCATATCAAACCGTTTGTGTGAATCCGTACGTACTTGTGATAGCAAGTATATAGAAAGGACTGAACGAAGGACTTTTACCAGATTTCTAAGCATCTTCCTAGGAACCTATGTCTGAAAGCACCAACTTTCTCACAAGTGCAATCTCCAGACATCTTTTTAACAGCAGACATAAAATAAATGTTACAAGAGCATTTGAAATTGTCCACAGACAAACAACACCATTATTAATACATTTCAAAGAGGCAATCACTATCAGACCGTTGTATGCAGAGTGTTATGTACTTTTCACTATTTTGCTGAGCATAAACATTTTCTCTTACACATTCGCTTAGACGCTTACGAACGAAAGTGACTTTTTTCCAAAATCGATCGAGAAATCATGTAATAATTTATTTTGATTTTCTTACAAATGTGTAATACTTGCCTTCTTTAACTTTTTAAGTGGTTATGTTATCCCCCATCCGTACTTTCTACTCTTACTCGTTGAATTTAATTACAATTATTAACATACTTTGGGTCTTTATTCTAACTATTACTAATTCTATTTTCATGTAGAACATTCATCTTAACATATGATATGATGTCTCGATACAAAATGAATTCATTCTGTTCTGCAGGTCCTGATTTTTATCACTTTATTTAAATTTATAAACGGATCTAGTTGTATGAAAGTAGCAAATGAATAAATGTTAGGTAATAATATAGCTCCAAGTACCAACAGGTTGATGTCCATTATTAAATGCTAAGTACTTAGGATACATGAGTGTTTTCGTAAATTTTCGGATGCTACTTAGACTTTTTAAGTACTATAACGTTATGAATAAAAATTCATTCGGATCTACAGTATATAAACGTATGGTTAATTAGAGGTCGATGAATAATTACAAGAATTTGATCAATATTCATATGGAATTTTTGACTACCTAGTGTTTTTATTAATAAACTAACAATTAAAGTAGAGGATTTGTGAAAAATGAAAATTATGCATTCAGTAGGGCGTAGATACAATGGTTATGTTTATCGTTTGATTACGTTGAAGATATGTGAATGAAAATTAAGAGACTGTCTTTAATAATAATAATAATAATAATAATAATAATAATAATAATAATAATAATAATAATAATAATAATAATGGTTCACGTAAATAGAAGTAGAAATGAGATATAAAGAAACGGTAACTTACAAATAAATACATCAGATAAAGTGAACTTTAAAGTCATGGTATATACATCTAAGGCTACAAATAGTAGGCAGCCAAAGCTACTGCAATGTAAAACATGTTTAGATGTGAGCCTCATGATATATTTGAGTTGGTTTTACACTTACTTACTTACTTACGACAGTTACCCATCACAGAGGAGCATAGGCCGCCCACTAGGATTCTCCATTCAACTCTGCCCTCAGCAATTCTTTTCAATTGTTTCCAGTTGCTGTTCATCCTTTTAATGTCTGCTTCCAATTCTCGACGCAGCATGTTCTTTGGCCATCCTCTTTTCCATTTCCTAACAGGATTCCATGTTAATGCTTGCCTTGTGATGCAGTCTGATGGTTTCCGCAATGCATGTTCAGTCCATTTCCAACGTCTTTTCCTAATTTCCTCTTCGGATGGAACTTGGTTTGTTCTCTCACATAGTAAGCTGTTGCTGATGGTTTCAGGCCAAAGGACATTCAACACATTGCGTAGGTAGTTGTTTATAAATACTTGTACCGTTCTGATGATGTTTGCACTCATTCTCCAAGTTTCAGCTCCATACAGCAGAACTGTCTTCACGTTCGAATTGAAGAGTCTGACTTTGAGGTTAATTGATATTTGTTTTGAGCCCCATGTTTTTCAACTGTAAGAATGCTTCCCTTGCTTTGCCAATCCTTGTCTTTACATCTGCATCGGACCCTCCTTGTTCATCGATGATGCTACCCAGATATGTGAAAGTATTCACTTCTTCCAAAGTTTCCCCATCAAGTTAAATTAGGTTGGTTCTCCTTGTGTTATATTTGAGGATCTTGCTGTTACCCTTATGTATGTTCAGGCCTACTGATGCTGAAGTTGCTGCTACACTGGTTGTATTCACTTGCATTTGTTGTTGTGTATGTGCTAGAAGAGCTACATCATCCGCAAAATCCAAATCATCGAGTTGCATCCTACTTGTCCATTTAATTCCGTGCATCCCCTCAGATGTGGAGGCCTTCATGATCCAGTTAACTACTAGGAGGAAGAGTGAAGGCGAGAGTAGGCAACCTTGTCTGATTCCGGTCCTTACTGGGAATGCATTTGCTAGCTGTCCTCCATGCACGATTTTGCACTGTAGTCCGTCATAATAATTCCGTAACTGAATTTCATAGATAATGTTAAAAGAATAACCTAAGTTTGAATGCCTCTAGTCTACTACATGTCGCAGTATAGAAGACGTGATTGGTTAGCTTTCAACCAAGCCGGAAGGTGCTCGCAGATAATAGGAAGGAGAGATCTTGACGAACGACCTACTTGCCTTGCTCCACAAGGGCAGGTAAACAGGTAAATACACAAGGAATTGGTCAGTCAACTTGTCCTTTAAACGAAGTCATATAAGCATGTGGCTCTTAAATATCGAACAAAGGTTTTCTAAATGGCAAGCATCCTTCTAACTGACCTTTCCAAACGATTTCTAACCACATGGGTTGCAATATTTTTTAATCAGGGGTTTATATATTATAATTTTTTAGGACAGTGTCTCGACCGTAACGGTTGCTTCTTCATATTCATTTCAATAAAGCGTGTGGGGTATCCGTTTTCTAAGAAAAAGGATCTGAGAAAGATTCGTTCCTTATCTATGCTGAACAGATTTTACAGTATCGCGGAATCGGAGAGAGGATTAAGTCAAGCTTTCTCCTAAATGGAACGTAAATCACACTGTATAACGTCAGCAAAGAAATAATATAAAGTCGCTCGCACGTTCACTTCTAAAATCAAACTAAAAAGTGTTTCAGATTTAAGGCGTTGTTGTATAAAAAGCGAAAAATAAATTCATAAGGCTTACAAGTTACGCCCATACAAATTACATAAAACAAAATACTGACTGATTAATAAAGTCTTACTTCAAATTTACAAGTCTTTCAATGCAAAATTCGAAACAAATATAACTCATCGGTGAGCACTATGTGGATACAAGCGCCTACATGAAACACACCGATTTCCTAGAATTTAAAAGTAATACTCGCATGAAACAACGACGATCTACAATCATTCATTCAGAAATATGATACCGAAATTTAACAAATTGCAACCAATAGTTAATTTCAATACACATTCTTCTAGTGACTTCATCAATAGTGCCTCTATCACCAACATATTACCATGAATCGCAATCAATACTAATTTAATAGACAACTACATTAGAATATAAGCATATTTATAACTGAAACAATCAACTAACGTCCAACTCAACTCAACTCCTAACATCATATCATCAATACGATAATTATTGTGATTTCAGTCCATCATATATTCTCGTCTAATGAGTAATTTCGTGTTGCTTCATCAACGGTGCCTCGATCACCAACATATTGCCAATCACTTGAGCAGACACAGATAACGGATCCACTGTCTCAGGAATCGCATACGACTGACTGAATTCGGCAAATGAACTCGACTTTCTTGATGCATCACTCTTCTGTTTGTAATGACGTCCGCTAACCACAACACGATTCGAATCAATATTCACACACAAATCTTCCGGTCGATACACTGAGTCCAGTAGAACCTCAACGTGCAGTCTCTTGCCACCTGCACCATCATCCAACATTGTCAGACCCTGACTACCTTTCACAGTGAGAGCTTGCGATGCAGGAACTGCTTGTATCTGACTCGCTGATTTCGGTTGAATACCCACCTGACCTGACTCGTTCATTGTCAGCGACTTATTCTCACCAACTTTCACTGGAGCCTCCAACATCAAAACACCATCCTGTAACCAACAAACACACACACGCACAAATATACACAAATGCAAAACAATGTGAAATTTTGCAACAAATATTCCTAACACAACTCCAAATACAAGCAACTCACAACACCACACATCAACACTCAAATGCAAATGCAAACACTCAAACGCATGCACACACACACACACACAAAACTATCTGAAAACACTATCAATTCAAATGAAATCAACCACTTACATCAGTCAAACGGCATTTCAACTGATTATTCTCAATACTCTCCGGCAACTGTACCATACGACAGAACTCACGACTACACTTCCTACCATCTGTTGTCGTCTCCTTCTTCGCGTGCACCGTCACACGGTTGTCACTCGACGTCACATTGATGTCTTCTGGAGCAAAACCTTGTGCATCGAATCTCACCTTGAAATGTACCTACACAATAGAACACATGAAAACACTCGTCAATTCAATATTCATGCTGACTACATCATACTGACAAACCATCGAACACCACCTGATTGCCAACACTAAACTCACCTTGCCATCTTCACCAACTTCGTAGGCGTCCTTCAAGAAGTCATGCATTGATCCAATCGACGGCATATCCACTGAACCAATCCTATCTCGAATATCCTGAATTTGACGATCCATTCGGTGCATCAGAGCAAACGGATCATGTGGAAATCCAACAGTGAATTGATCCATTGGCTGAAATTCAAAGTAGATAGTACGTTTGGTTAATACCCACTTGAATTCAATGTAAGTCTAATTTCTCTCTCTCTCTTTCTCACACTCTCTCCCTCACTCACTCACTCACTCACACACACACACACACAAATTATAAGCATCATCTCAAAAAGTGACGAACAGCAATTACCACCCATCAAGTAGCGAATAGGTAAACTCACCAACAGTGCAAACATCCTTCGCCTCAAACGTCGCATTTCATCATCCCATCTCTCCCACGAAGAGTTAACCCAGTTACTAACTGTCCTCGGCCAGTCTTCCGTGTATGGTACGATTGAATCCCAGTGACGACTACCACTGGCATTTTCCAGACCATGCAGCAGGTCGCGTCTGTGCTTCGCAAATGAACGTTGTTCACAGTTCACAGGAATACTAACTGCTTGGCTTTCATGTGTCCCCGACATAACGGCAATGATAACAAGTCACAATTCTTACTAACGACACCAAATTCAAATTATCGTAACCTTGTGAATCTGATCGAAATTTATACTGGGTGAGAGAAAATTTTGAAGGTGAAAGAGACAGGTAAAAACCAATCAAAACACTGATGTCTACATTAGTAACAAGAGGTCACACATGTGACTGGTGATTATTGGAATTTTCGAGAAAATTCTGTCTCTATCTTCATTCACATAGTTTGTTAGGTCACACTGAGCAAATTCTAGAATCGTTGAGAATACTCCTGAATTATTATCGGAATTTAAGCCTCATTCAGTTCTATACCTGAATATGTAATTACTGTAGACATGACAAATAGTGGCAAATCTATATCGCCATTACTGACTATTAAGTGGGATTCAAGAGAAAATGTGTGTGATTAATGTACTTGATGTAGTAACGTTGAAGGAATGTATGCTTGACTGCTCTGTCGATTGAATTCATAGTAGCAGCTAATGCCCCTGTACATAGTAACGAGTTTATAATTAATGTACATCTATTAATTTTCGGTTTGCATGTATAGCATGATTGAACACAGACTTGAATAATTCTGCTTTCACGCTAGATTTGATTGGCATACGTGATTTCGACTCTTCAACATAAACTGACTCGTGTCGACTGATTGTCGACGTTTGTATTACACGTGGAACCTAGTCTCAGTATTCTAGTGTTTGTTGAAGATAACATAGAAGTGTGTTGGAAGATATCGTCGAGGAGTCAGATTAATACCGAAATAGCATTTTTTCACTGAGTCCATCGTCATATCACCTGTACTGCATACTAAAATACACTTCGTAGCGGAATATTTTTTGACGAACGCCTATTATATATTTAGTTAAACTTGACCATTCACAGACTGCATAAATTTTGCATATTTTATACATATACAGTCACATACAGAACTTATTGTATCACAGGCAGATGGGAAAACAGACGAAATGAGTGATTGGGAACAAACAGGAAGTATGCTAATAGTGTTAAGAATGACCATCTCAGAAATTTAGCATTTTCCAACTTCAGTTCTCGCATTCATTGGTCAAATTATGCTTAATGCAACAGTGAGAAATTCCCAAAATGATTAGATTCCAATCAAATAAATGAAAAGTACGTATGAAAAACATACAGTTGTACTTTCAATAAATATTCTAGAAATTTGTTAACTGGGTAATAACTTAACAGATATTCCATGAGTTTCACGGTCGGACAAAGGACGCACGTGACCGATAGGCATTGTTCGTATAGATTTGTTGCCTAATCATTGGACAACGATACAAAACGTGTTTTCTTTGCAGTCAGTGCACAAAGTTGTCCACAGATCCACTTTAAATTAGCACTTACAAGTTTTTGGTTATCCAGCTTGTCGCTAAGCTATCAGAATTTACCAAGTTGAGTGACTAAATTCTAATTCAAGTGAATTCCCATCATGGGCAAATCACTTGACAATATATCGGACAACCACAGGCGATTGATGCAACTGTATTTGACACATCCAAATCTTAAGTATGAGTATAGTTGTCACTTGATGAAATCGTAAACAGATGATACTAATTTGGAATCCCCTGATTCCGATCAATTTGTTACTGTTGTTGGCGTGTATCTTCTATTCGAGAACATCATGATTTCGGTCAATTTTGGTGAAATAAATTGTGTCCAACCACTGTATGACGATATTAAAACAATAGTTATTTATTCGGATTATTGTTCACAAAAGAATTTACTTGTTCTTTCTTATCCTGTCGGTTCATTTATTTTCTCTTATTTGAAGTAAGAGTATTCGGAAGTCAAATTTTCTAAACGGCCCATCATTAATGTCAAATTTATTTCTATTTTAATTCGCTTACCCTAGCCTTTTTTAAACGGAGGTAATCTACATACTGCCAGTGTACATTTTATTTCACAGAGGATGGTTAAATTGAGATATCGAGTCTACGTAGCTCATAATTCATGTGATCAACTTACTAGAATTAATGTGTATATTTGTTGAATCCTATCTCATGTTTATTTCACAAAGACATCTACTTAGGAGAATCTTCTGTGTGCACTGTTCTCTACAAGAAACTGTTGATTATTCATTCAGAAAATGTAGTCACCTTGTTGTCATCCATGAACATTCATGAACAGGTTTACTGAAATATTAATAAACGACTTTAGATCAACGTGTTCTAACTGCAATATGCAATTACAATTTATTACTTCATCATGTATCTGTATCAGTTCAAAATATGTTTATTCGTGATTAGATATCTTATACTGAACGAAGTGAACGTACGTGTACCTACCTACATACCTACCTTCCTACCTACTTACCTACCTAACTACCTACCTTCCTACCTACCTACCTACCACCTAGCATAAAATGCACTGTGAATATGTTGTTTAAGTTAATAACAAAACTTACTAACTGAGAGATTGTATCACAAGACGTTATTATTGAAACGGAAATTTGGGAATAGTAAACTGTAATATAGATAAAACAAAATGGATGCGAACCAATGCTAATATGAACTGATACAGTAGGGTTTATCAACTGAAGTAATCCGACAAGATGGTCACACTTAATAAAGAATGGAATGCTATACTGAAATAAATATGAAGTTATATTTCATGGAAAGACGAGTAATACTGAATGGAATTTAACACTAGATTGTTTAGATACCTCCATACAGTATAAATAGGCCGAGAATTCGGCATAAAATGGAAACTTTGCTTCCTTATAGATAATTTCCCCTGAGGTTTATTGGGAAAGTATTAATTCTGTCACGGCTTGTTCAAAAGCCATCAATATACAATAGACCAAAACATGTATCACTGAAGCAAAGTCCTAAAGAATAGATTAGTTTCTTGATTACGATAAAAGTTGTCCAACGTTACCACGGGTTTCCTACAGTAACGGCTCACTGGTTAATACGCGTGTAGACAACAAGTTGATTTGGCCGGCCAGTTCGATGTGAATATAGTAATTCACTTGTTCTACTCATAGAAGTACACAAACAACTTTGAAGAATACGATGTCTAATGCGTATGCACAGAGATTTCGTAAGATTTCTTTCCTCATCGTAGCGCCAGCTTTTTTTATGATTCCCCTCATGTTTCGAGTTGTATTATCCCCCTTTCTCATCTTCTTGTCACTTGTAGAATCTTATTTATATTATTCATTCTATCTGAGTATATTCTGTTGAATTTTGATAACTTCGTTCTTCCTGTTGGGATTGTTTTGCTAACATTCTTAATACATTCTTATTATCATTTACAATGACCTCCATTTGTTACTATCTTCCACCTTCCATCTTCGAACTTTAGTCACGTACGATATTTGTTAGTTACACTTATAATTCATTTATTATGCCGATGTTACATAATAGTAAAAGAAATGAGGTTTACAAATTTCCCACATTATATGCAAACATACACACATACGCACGCACTAACATATAATATATGCTCATAACAATAAGTATTTCATACAGGAATGATTATTGTGTAGAATTTGAAGATGGAGTTGTCGAAAAGAAAACTTTTTCCTCATCAAAGTACGTTTGTTTTCTAATGAGGATTATAAAGTTGATGTTACGCGATGAGAAATCCCTAACTTCTATGTAGGATACAAAAACACTTGTCTTGTTTTGGCAATATAATTAGATTAACGATAGAAGGAGAATACGACAAATTCACTTATTTCACGGATTGTCAGATGCAGGTACTCATTTTCATTTCTGTCCTTCCAATGTATGTGCTTTTGGCAGATACATGTGGATCGGTAGACCAGCATCGCTAAGCACATTTCCAAAAGTACGTAAGACTCAAAGGTTAACAGGTTTTCAACGGTGAAACTGCTCGACATTTGCTTGACAAATCGGCATCAATTCGATCTACTAAAATCTTCTAATATAACTAATGAACAAAGAACGATCAGTTTAGTACGATTTGTAGAAACAATCACAATTAAGTGCTTTACACTACGCCTTTCGTATAGAAAACCACTCTGTCATAAATCTTTATGTATCTTGATGACCTCTTTCTAAGAATTTTATTACAGGACTGCCTTTCTATCACCCTAATAAGTTCGCATGTTTTCTTTTCCTACTTGAAATCTATTCTTCCATCGAATATCTTCATAACTATTACACAACTCTGATGTATTGTTTGTTGTTGTTGTTATCATTAACACATTTTCGCATCTATGGTCCTTTTCAATTCTTCTCCTCCACAATACTAGTATATTTCTGCCATAAATAAGCAACATACAAAATTATTCTTAAATTCTTCAATTGTTATGATCTCTCATTAATCCACTTGTTTGTCAACCATTCTGATATCAAGTATGCACGCTTGTTGTTGTTGTTGTTGATTAATATAAATTTTTCCTAGATTGTGAAAAAGTTGAAGTGAATCCGTGAAACAAATGAATTCATCTTATTCTACTATTATTGTAGTTCGTTTCTTTATCCAAATTCACGATTGACAAAAATTGTAGGAAATTACTCGATCCATTGGATTTCCGTATATTCTGACATGTTCTCATTTAGACAATTTATAACTTAGACGTATGTATGTTAGATGAATGTATTTTCTAGATGATGAATTGTACACGCTATTGTGCTTAATCACCATTGGATTCATTCACATTCAGTCATAGTGATGATAGTAAGGAAACTAATCAATTATAGAGAGAGATTAAACACTGCAAACATATAACTCACTTGACTAAGTGAACATATTTTGTTGTTGTGGCGATCACCAATAGCTAGTTCAGGTGAACCTAGACAATCATATGACCTATGTGTACTTTCATTATTGATATTTTCATAATCGTGTTATGTTTTAAAGTTCATGTATACCCCCCCCTCACTCCCCACAATTGTTACATTGTTTAGGCGTTGTATGTTGAGTTGACCATCATATACACTATCTGTCATTGGTCACCTTATCCTCAACTCTATTCTGATCATTATTTAGCATAGTGGTAATCCTGTAAACATAAATATATATATATTGCTAGTTAGATTCCTTAAAATCCTTTTATTGCTCAACTGCTAAGTGCTGATTACCGACCACATATAATTGCATTTCTGATTATTACAATACAATTCTGAGTTCTAACTCTGGTTACTTTGTGACTGCATATTCGGAATACTAAGTACTAATAAGAACATTATGGCGATCACCAATAGCTAGTTCAGGTGAACCTAGACAATCATATGACCTATGTGTACTTTCATTATTGATATTTTCATAATCGTGTTATGTTTTAAAGTTCATGTATACCCCCCCCTCACTCCCCACAATTGTTACATTGTTTAGGCGTTGTATGTTGAGTTGACCATCATATACACTATCTGTCATTGGTCACCTTATCCTCAACTCTATTCTGATCATTATTTAGCATAGTGGTAATCCTGTAAACATAAATATATATATATTGCTAGTTAGATTCCTTAAAATCCTTTTATTGCTCAACTGCTAAGTGCTGATTACCGACCACATATAATTGCATTTCTGATTATTACAATACAATTCTGAGTTCTAACTCTGGTTACTTTGTGACTGCATATTCGGAATACTAAGTACTAATAAGAACATTATGGTATCATTGTATCCTCTCCAGCTTTACACACACCAATCAGTTTGCTTAATTCAAAATTCCATATAATTTAATAACATGAGTGAGAATTAAGTGAAATGAATTTGAATATATACACCACGTTGCATTACCATTCTTCATTTTTATTACTACGGAGGTCGATTATTAACTCATTTAACTATGAGAAGCATTGACAGTTGAGATCACACTAGAAGCTAAGCAATTCCAACATGTAAGGTTTCGAATTCAACCATCGGTTAGCTTGTGTCTGCACTCTATTGTAATGACGTGCAAAAATGATTGATTTATCGAACGCCAGTTGGGTGTGTCTAGTCGATAAATGCGCATCTGTCCTACGCCCACTCTGACTCAAGCCGGAGATAGAAGAACACAAGACGATAGACCAACCAGACAGAATCATATTATGTTTCAGGCATTCGATTATATGCACATAAAATATAGACCACACAGCAAACCAATTAGGAATCTAACATTAATACAGAACAAAAGAGGTAGTGCTAGTGGATAGGGACAACATGTACACAACCAATTAACTGTAGTTTATAGTACGAAATCAATCAAACTAAGAATATATAAACCAAACAGGAGGTTATAGGGTAAGAGGAATGTACCAATCATAGGAATAAAAATGTTTACACTACTCACAACCAAAATAATTGAAATAGTCCTCCAAAATACAGTTCTGAAAGTTCGTTACTCTTCTTTACTCGCCCAACATAACATTAATAAGAGTGGTGAACTGCAGCGAAACAGCTATTCACTTCATATTAGTTTCCAGTGATATGTCAGTCAATGTCAACCCATGGAGAATATCCCCTCTGAATATTGTAATGATGATTAAACTGTTGAATTGGATTGTGTGTACGTGAGAAAACATATACATGTATTTGTGTAATATGGTCGTATTCAGATTCTATCCAAATTTGTAAAACAAACTAACTGCTTGATTTTAGATGAGTTTGTTGATTTGTATGATGCTTAATAATCTGTTTACTCGCTTCATGATGCTTATTCCTTGTATGCTTCTATCAAATGGTCATAAATCGTGTTATCTCATTTCCATTAGGAGTACTACTGCCAAATAAATATATTTCGATTTGCTTTATTGTGAATATTCGGCTGATTGTATTCATTTCGATTTATTCAATTCAGTATTATTTATTAGCAATCTAATCTAGTGAATCATGTGTGTTTTTAGTAAATGGTTACTGAATTATCCTTTGTGGAACGAGCTAAAACACTACTATTTTACTGATCAAATATTATTCACTAACCTCCTTAATTAGGACAAGACGACACCGATTCAAATTAAACACATCAACACTTCATCTACACATATATCAATCAACTGATCCTTACTACTAACATGCATATGTAATAATGTACGTGTAATAATGCCATTACAGTGAATAACATTAACAGTACATATCAGTGTATTGTATCGAGTGTTAGTTACTTTAAAGTATTCACCGAATTCGTAGATTTTAAAATATTCGTTGTGCTTCTAAGCATTCTTTCGAGATGAAGTCTTCTCAGTTAAGCCAACTATCTTCAGAAAGTGTTGTGAGAACTCTCAACCAAGTATTGAAGTGACCAGTCCTACCTAATGTTGATTCACTAAAACTGTTAGTAACAAGGTGGTAAATAGTTGATTGTGGGAGTGAGAACAATTTTTATAGGCTCTTCATTCATCCATTCATTCAGTATCTTGCTTTACAAAAAGGAAAGTATGACAAACACAGGATTATTATTCAGTTATTGAAAGACTCTATGTGACTCTATGTCATATTGAGTCTTTATGAATGACAAGAGGAATAGATCTAGTTTGATCAATCTCTCGTCATATGACAACGTTGCAATTTCAGCAATCAGTGTAACTGCGATTATATAAATATTTTACAGAAGCATGGCTTTTTTTCATGCACAGGCTGTGCATAGATGCTGAAATCCGTAGATGATTATTTATCGGTTGTATCAAGTTAACTAATCCCTTATTATCAAGCTGAATTAGGTAAGGATCGATCGGGTACCAACCTAATAGTGACACTACGTATCATCATTGAACGATCAATTGAATGCATCACATCACTTTATACCAGTTTTCTCAAATATGAGAAAGCATTTGACAGCATGAACAGGCAAACACTATGGTGCATCCGAGAAGGCAGTCAATAACACAAGAATTCTTAGGACGAACTACATTGCAAGATCGTGTATGGAGATCAGTTCACAGATGCATTCGAATTGAAGACCTGTGTCAGACAAGGCTGCTTACTCTCGCCCATCTTCTTTCTGCTGGTGATTAACTATGTCACAGAAACTGCAATATTTCAAGGCAAGCACGTAATGCAAGGGACAATATGGATGCAACAAGATCACTTGGACTTCTCAAATCATCTACTTCTTCTATCCCACACACAACAACAAATGCAGGTGAAGACAGACAAACGAGAAGCACCTGCTCCCACAGCCAGCTGTAGGGATCTAACATTGCACCAGGAATAGGAGACAGATATGAAAAGGATGAATAGCACATGATGGCAACTGAAGAGAGGAGCCCAGGACAGAGTTGGCTGAAGGGACTTAGCTGAATGAATTTGGCTGACGGCCTAGGCCCAACTAACAGAAACGGGCATTGACTACTTCTATTATACTACTCGAAATAGGAATCACTACACACAACAATAAAAACAACATACATAGTGAAAGGAATAAACACGACCGGTTATTTCAATCAGCCTATACTAAACACAAGACTGGTACGATGCACTGCACACATTTTGTTTGGTGAATAACACGTTCTAAACGTTTATAACTCAGCTAAAGTCTTACTGCAAATTTACAAGTCTTTCAATGCAAAATTCGAAACAAATATAACTCATCGGTGAGCACTATGTGGATACAAGCGCCTACATGAAACACACCGATTTCCTAGAATTTAAAAGTAATACTCGCATGAAACAACGACGATCTACAATCATTCATTCAGAAATATGATACCGAAATTTAACAAATTGCAACCAATAGTTAATTTCAATACACATTCTTCTAGTGACTTCATCAATAGTGCCTCTATCACCAACATATTACCATGAATCGCAATCAATACTAATTTAATAGACAACTACATTAGAATATAAGCATATTTATAACTGAAACAATCAACTAACGTCCAACTCAACTCAACTCAACTCAACTCAACTCAACTATAGACTCATACCACATTGTAACTAGACAGTTGAAAAGCAAATAGTAAGTAAACAAATGTCTTTATTTGTTAAATAACATCATACCATCAATACGATAATTATCGTGATTTCAGTCCATCATATATTCTCGTCTAATGAGTAATTTCGTGTTGCTTCATCAACGGTGCCTCGATCACCAACATATTGCCAATCACTTGAGCAGACACAGATAACGGATCCACTGTCTCAGGAATCGCATACGACTGACTGAATTCGGCAAATGAACTCGACTTTCTTGATGCATCACTCTTCTGCTTGTAATGACGTCCGCTAACCACAACACGATTCGAATCAATATTCACGCACAAATCTTCTGGTCGATACACTGAGTCCAATAGAACCTCAACGTGCAGTCTCTTGCCACCTGCACCATCATCCAACATTGTCAGACCCTGACTACCTTTCACAGTGAGAGCTTGCGATGCAGGAACTGCTTGTATCTGACTCGCTGATTTCGGTTGAATACCCACCTGACCTGACTCGTTCATTGTCAGCGACTTATTCTCACCAACTTTCACTGGAGCCTCCAACATCAAAACACCATCCTGTAACCAACAAACACACACACGCACAAATATACACAATGCAATTGAATACCCACCTGACCTGACTCGTTCATTGTCAGCGACTTATTCTCACCAACTTTCACTGGAGCCTCCAACATCAAAACACCATCCTGTAACCAACAAACACACACACGCACAAATATACACAAATGCAAAACAATGTGAAATTTTGCAACAAATATTCCTAACACAACTCCAAATACAAGCAACTCACAACACCACACATCAACACTCAAATGCAAATGCAAACACTCAAACGCATGCACACACACACACACACAAAACTATCTGAAAACACTATCAATTCAAATGAAATCAACCACTTACATCAGTCAAACGGCATTTCAACTGATTATTCTCAATACTCTCCGGCAACTGTACCATACGACAGAACTCACGACTACACTTCCTACCATCTGTTGTCGTCTCCTCGCGTGCACCGTCACACGGTTGTCACTCGACGTCACATTGATGTCTTCTGGAGCAAAACCTTGTGCATCGAATCTCACCTTGAAATGTACCTACACAATAGACACATGAAAACACTCGTCAATTCAATATTCATGCTGACTACATCATACTGACAAACCATCGAACACCACCTGATTGCCAACACTAAACTCACCTTGCCATCTTCACCAACTTCGTAGGCGTCCTTCAAGAAGTCATGCATTGATCCAATCGACGGCATATCCACTGAACCAATCCTATCTCGAATATCCTGAATTTGACGATCCATTCGGTGCATCAGAGCAAACGGATCATGTGGAAATCCAACAGTGAATTGATCCATTGGCTGAAATTCAAAGTAGATAGTACGTTTGGTTACCGTTGAAATTTTGCAACAAATATTCCTAACACAACTCCAAATACAAGCAACTCACAACACCACACATCAACACTCAAATGCAAATGCAAACACTCAAACGCATGCACACACACACACACAAAACTATCTGAAAACACTATCAATTCAAATGAAATCAACCACTTACATCAGTCAAACGGCATTTCAACTGATTATTCTCAATACTCTCCGGCAACTGTACCATACGACAGAACTCACGACTACACTTCCTACCATCTGTTGTCGTCTCCTTCTTCGCGTGCACCGTCACACGGTTGTCACTCGACGTCACATTGATGTCTTCTGGAGCAAAACCTTGTGCATCGAATCTCACCTTGAAATGTACCTACACAATAGAACACATGAAAACACTCGTCAATGCAATATTCATCACTCACTCACTCACACACACACACACACAAATTATAAGCATCATCTCAAAAAGTGACGAACAGCAATTACCACCCATCAAGCAGCGAATAGGTAAACTCACCAACAGTGCAAACATCCTTCGCCTCAAACGTCGCATTTCATCATCCCATCTCTCCCACGAAGAGTTAACCCAGTTACTAACTGTCCTCGGCCAGTCTTCCGTGTATGGTACGATTGAATCCCAGTGACGACTACCACTGGCATTTTCCAGACCATGCAGCAGGTCGCGTCTGTGCTTCGCAAATGAACGTTGTTCACAGTTCACAGGAATACTAACTGCTTGGCTTTCATGTGTCCCCGACATAACGGCAATGATAACAAGTCACAATTCTTACTAACGACACCAAATTCAAATTATCGTAACCTTGTGAATCTGATCGAAATTTATACTGGGTGAGAGAAAATTTTGAAGGTGAAAGAGACAGGTAAAAACCAATCAAAACACTGATGTCTACATTAGTAACAAGAGGTCACACATGTGACTGGTGATTATTGGAATTTTCGAGAAAATTCTGTCTCTATCTTCATTCACATAGTTTGTTAGGTCACACTGAGCAAATTCTAGAATCGTTGAGAATACTCCTGAATTATTATCGGAATTTAAGCCTCATTCAGTTCTATACCTGAATATGTAATTACTGTAGACATGACAAATAGTGGCAAATCTATATCGCCATTACTGACTATTAAGTGGGATTCAAGAGAAAATGTGTGTGATTAATGTACTTGATGTAGTAACGTTGAAGGAATGTATGCTTGACTGCTCTGTCGATTGAATTCATAGTAGCAGCTAATGCCCCTGTACATAGTAACGAGTTTATAATTAATGTACATCTATTAATTTTCGGTTTGCATGTATAGCATGATTGAACACAGACTTGAATAATTCTGCTTTCACGCTAGATTTGATTGGCATACGTGATTTCGACTCTTCAACATAAACTGACTCGTGTCGACTGATTGTCGACGTTTGTATTACACGTGGAACCTAGTCTCAGTATTCTAGTGTTTGTTGAAGATAACATAGAAGTGTGTTGGAAGATATCGTCGAGGAGTCAGATTAATACCGAAATAGCATTTTTTCACTGAGTCCATCGTCATATCACCTGTACTGCATACTAAAATACACTTCGTAGCGGAATATTTTTTGACGAACGCCTATTATATATTTAGTTAAACTTGACCATTCACAGACTGCATAAATTTTGCATATTTTATACATATACAGTCACATACAGAACTTATTGTATCACAGGCAGATGGGAAAACAGACGAAATGAGTGATTGGGAACAAACAGGAAGTATGCTAATAGTGTTAAGAATGACCATCTCAGAAATTTAGCATTTTCCAACTTCAGTTCTCGCATTCATTGGTCAAATTATGCTTAATGCAACAGTGAGAAATTCCCAAAATGATTAGATTCCAATCAAATAAATGAAAAGTACGTATGAAAAACATACAGTTGTACTTTCAATAAATATTCTAGAAATTTGTTAACTGGGTAATAACTTAACAGATATTCCATGAGTTTCACGGTCGGACAAAGGACGCACGTGACCGATAGGCATTGTTCGTATAGATTTGTTGCCTAATCATTGGACAACGATACAAAACGTGTTTTCTTTGCAGTCAGTGCACAAAGTTGTCCACAGATCCACTTTAAATTAGCACTTACAAGTTTTTGGTTATCCAGCTTGTCGCTAAGCTATCAGAATTTACCAAGTTGAGTGACTAAATTCTAATTCAAGTGAATTCCCATCATGGGCAAATCACTTGACAATATATCGGACAACCACAGGCGATTGATGCAACTGTGTTTGACACATCCAAATCTTAAGTATGAGTATAGTTGTCACTTGATGAAATCGTAAACAGATGATACTAATTTGGAATCCCCTGATTCCGATCAATTTGTTACTGTTGTTGGCGTGTATCTTCTATTCGAGAACATCATGATTTCGGTCAATTTTGGTGAAATAAATTGTGTCCAACCACTGTATGACGATATTAAAACAATAGTTATTTATTCGGATTATTGTTCACAAAAGAATTTACTTGTTCTTTCTTATCCTGTCGGTTCATTTATTTTCTCTTATTTGAAGTAAGAGTATTCGGAAGTCAAATTTTCTAAACGGCCCATCATTAATGTCAAATTTATTTCTATTTTAATTCGCTTACCCTAGCCTTTTTTAAACGGAGGTAATCTACATACTGCCAGTGTACATTTTATTTCACAGAGGATGGTTAAATTGAGATATCGAGTCTACGTAGCTCATAATTCATGTGATCAACTTACTAGAATTAATGTGTATATTTGTTGAATCCTATCTCATGTTTATTTCACAAAGACATCTACTTAGGAGAATCTTCTGTGTGCACTGTTCTCTACAAGAAACTGTTGATTATTCATTCAGAAAATGTAGTCACCTTGTTGTCATCCATGAACATTCATGAACAGGTTTACTGAAATATTAATAAACGACTTTAGATCAACGTGTTCTAACTGCAATATGCAATTACAATTTATTACTTCATCATGTATCTGTATCAGTTCAAAATATGTTTATTCGTGATTAGATATCTTATACTGAACGAAGTGAACGTACGTGTACCTACCTACATACCTACCTTCCTACCTACTTACCTACCTAACTACCTACCTTCCTACCTACCTACCTACCACCTAGCATAAAATGCACTGTGAATATGTTGTTTAAGTTAATAACAAAACTTACTAACTGAGAGATTGTATCACAAGACGTTATTATTGAAACGGAAATTTGGGAATAGTAAACTGTAATATAGATAAAACAAAATGGATGCGAACCAATGCTAATATGAACTGATACAGTAGGGTTTATCAACTGAAGTAATCCGACAAGATGGTCACACTTAATAAAGAATGGAATGCTATACTGAAATAAATATGAAGTTATATTTCATGGAAAGACGAGTAATACTGAATGGAATTTAACACTAGATTGTTTAGATACCTCCATACAGTATAAATAGGCCGAGAATTCGGCATAAAATGGAAACTTTGCTTCCTTATAGATAATTTCCCCTGAGGTTTATTGGGAAAGTATTAATTCTGTCACGGCTTGTTCAAAAGCCATCAATATATAATAGACCAAAACATGTATCACTGAAACAAAGTCCTAAAGAATAGATTAGTTTCTTGATTACGATAAAAGTTGTCCAACGTTACCACGGGTTTCCTACAGTAACGGCTCACTGGTTAATATGCGTGTAGACAACAAGTTGATTTGGCCGGCCAGTTCGATGTGAATATAGTAATTCACTTGTTCTACTCATAGAAGTACACAAACAACTTTGAATAATACGATGTCTAATGCGTATGCACAGAGATTTCGTAAGATTTCTTTCCTGACAACCAAAATAATTGAAATAGTCCTCCAAAATACAGTTCTGAAAGTTCGTTACTCTTCTTTACTCGCCCAACATAACATTAATAAGAGTGGTGAACTGCAGCGAAACAGCTATTCACTTCATATTAGTTTCCAGTGATATGTCAGTCAATGTCAACCCATGGAGAATATCCCCTCTGAATATTGTAATGATGATTAAACTGTTGAATTGGATTGTGTGTACGTGAGAAAACATATACATGTATTTGTGTAATATGGTCGTATTCAGATTCTATCCAAATTTGTAAAACAAACTAACTGCTTGATTTTAGATGAGTTTGTTGATTTGTATGATGCTTAATAATCTGTTTACTCGCTTCATGATGCTTATTCCTTGTATGCTTCTATCAAATGGTCATAAATCGTGTTATCTCATTTCCATTAGGAGTACTACTGCCAAATAAATATATTTCGATTTGCTTTATTGTGAATATTCGGCTGATTGTATTCATTTCGATTTATTCAATTCAGTATTATTTATTAGCAATCTAATCTAGTGAATCATGTGTGTTTTTAGTAAATGGTTACTGAATTATCCTTTGTGGAACGAGCTAAAACACTACTATTTTACTGATCAAATATTATTCACTAACCTCCTTAATTAGGACAAGACGACACCGATTCAAATTAAACACATCAACACTTCATCTACACATATATCAATCAACTGATCCTTACTACTAACATGCATATGTAATAATGTACGTGTAATAATGCCATTACAGTGAATAACATTAACAGTACATATCAGTGTATTGTATCGAGTGTTAGTTACTTTAAAGTATTCACCGAATTCGTAGATTTTAAAATATTCGTTGTGCTTCTAAGCATTCTTTCGAGATGAAGTCTTCTCAGTTAAGCCAACTATCTTCAGAAAGTGTTGTGAGAACTCTCAACCAAGTATTGAAGTGACCAGTCCTACCTAATGTTGATTCACTAAAACTGTTAGTAACAAGGTGGTAAATAGTTGATTGTGGGAGTGAGAACAATTTTTATAGGCTCTTCATTCATCCATTCATTCAGTATCTTGCTTTACAAAAAGGAAAGTATGACAAACACAGGATTATTATTCAGTTATTGAAAGACTCTATGTGACTCTATGTCATATTGAGTCTTTATGAATGACAAGAGGAATAGATCTAGTTTGATCAATCTCTCGTCATATGACAACGTTGCAATTTCAGCAATCAGTGTAACTGCGATTATATAAATATTTTACAGAAGCATGGCTTTTTTTCATGCACAGGCTGTGCATAGATGCTGATATCCTTATGTCTTTATTTTTCTTTTTTTCACTTTTTCTATCTCTGTATTTTGTTGTATGCTTTTTTGTATATTGACTTCGGTTTGTTGCACATTGTTCGTTGGTGTACACCTTTTCGATTTTTTCTTTTGTTTATGTCATCTCTCATGTATTTTGATTGACGTCACCGTTTTCTTCTTTTTGTTGTGTATTTATCGATACACTCTCCTGAGTTTTTTTTGTCTTTTCTTGGTTTTATAAACACCCATCTGAAATCTTTTTGTTAATCTATTGAAATGCGATAACTTAAACTCATATCTAATTATCATTCAGTTTATTCCATTTTCAACTGAGATCAATTGTGATAAATTAATGACTAATTCTATAGTTTGATAATCATTTGTCACTTCTTATTTAACTATTATCTATCAGTTGATGGTATTAGATTTTTCTGTATTCATACACTTTGATCTCCTTTTTAATTTACAAGAGAGCATGAATAAATATTTGTAAAGTGATTCCAATAACTTCTTTAGATATTCTGCATCGTATATTCATTATACTATTCTGTTTTGTTTCTTTTCTTAATCAATAATATAATTCCAAAAATCATGTGACATTACGTGTAAAATAAAAGATGTTCTATTTCGTATTGGTTATTTAGTTTGATAATGCATATGATTAACCATACACCTACAACAACAACAACAACAGCAACAACATACTAAAAGTACAACAAAACAGAATAAATTAATTAACACATATAAATTTCAAATAGGATAATAACTACAATATATAACTCACTACAAACTCAACTCCATTTTATTCAACATTAAGATTATGTCAAAAGATAGAACAATAGCTATACCAGTTAATCGTGATACTAGAACATTTGAACAATTTAGAAAAGATTTTTTAAAAGATGTAGAAAATTTTTCTAATCATAATAATAGCATTTTACCATATCATGATAAATGGTTCAATGAAGTAGATGATTGGATTAAATCATCATGGAGAAGATGGGATGATGAAATGAAACGTATTCGTAATGGAATGTTTCAGTTAATGGTAAGTAATAGTGTGTATATGTTTTGATTAATAAGAAAAAATTAGTAATGATTTATTTACTTTATTAATGAGAAATTAAATGGACATATTTGTTGTGTATTAGTTAATTTAGACAAGATATTAACTTTATGAAAAGTTTGTATACGGCACAATAAATCGTTTTAGAGTTTGAAGATATGAATAAGGAAAGATGTCTTCGAAACGGTACTGAAATGTGATGAAATCAGCTAAAATGTGAGTTATCTTCAAGTTGAGTGTTGCGTACCGAATAGAGATACCAGAAAACTGATGTTTCTTTAAAGCCTAATGGATTGAGGTGATTGAAGTAAATGCTCAGAAATCACTAATATACCGAAGCCTAACTTAGGGTATAATAAAGTTTACTAAACGCTTTATCATGTTTGTGATGATTTTGATGTTAAATAATTCCATCATTCTACAAATAAAGGCAATAATTACTTGCAATGTTCGGTTACGGATGTTTGCATAAAAAAAAATGAATTGTATTCCTACTATGATTTAGCATTATTAGTGACATTCTTCTCAAAGAATTCAAACATTTGGCAATGTATAGTAAGTTAAGTTATTATATGACTTGTGGTACACCAGCATTTCCACGAATGTCAGAAAATGCTGTCTATCGACTTTTCGAGGTAAATATTTAATACCTTACATTTTCGTTTTCTTAGATAAAAACTGACTTATTTTAGTGACGTGATGGTCACCGTATAAACATGTCATAGGCTACGTAACTTGTTCTGTCAATCGCCAAAACAGATGACTAAGTGAGAAAGTTATTAAATGAATAAAGATGAGCAAAACGAATGTCGTTAACCTATAATTCAACATGAATATTGACTGATTTACATAAAATTCGAAACTTCGTAGTAAAGTAGCAAACCACTACATAGGTTATCAATAGTTCAAGACCCGATACCTCTTGACACAACTAAAATCCATGATTTATAGAAACGTCAAAAATAAAATGCTTAACAATACCGGGTTGCTTGATTCAACCATCATCAATAAGCTTGACCAACATAAATCGGTCAATATAATAGAATGAGACTGGTTGCTACTCAGTGATTTGCAAGCACTAATCTTATACGCCAAAGAAACGTTGGAATATAACAGATTTTAAACAACTAATCACTTCTTCAGTCGGCAAAGGAGTCAAGAATCCACACTATACTTTATTGTGAATTAAGTCAAAATCTCCTCATCTATGAAAAGAAATCAATAATCATGAGATTTATTGTTCGTTGACTATATTTCCTCCTTTATGATATGATACTATCAATTCACTGACAAATCTCATTATTTATTAACAGAGTATTTTTCCTAATTTCTTCTTTTCAACTATAGCCTTTGGATAATTTTGGGTTAAATAAATGGGATTTATTCGATGCTTCGTTTGATCCAAATAATTTAATGCGACAAATGGAACAACGTATTCAAGAAATTCGTCGGGAAATGGGTATAACGGATGCACCATTTACTGGTTCTATTAATGATTTCTTAAAAGATGCTTACGAGGTCGGTAAAGATGGAAAGGTATGAGTAGTTAATTATTTAATACTAATGTTTCCCCTTGATAGGTACATTTCAAAGCTAGATTTGATGTGAAAGGTTTTTCACCAGAGGATATTAATGTAAGCACAACAGATAATCGTGTGATTGTCTGTGCCAAAAAGGTAACCGAGACTGGTACGTCAAAGAATTCACGTCAATTTTGTCGTATGATTGAATTACCACAGTCCATTGAGCAGACAAAATTAGATTGTCATTTAACAAATGTAAGAACTTTTTATATCAAGTGAATTCATTTATCAATTATTCAGTGGTGTGTATAAATAATATCTACAATGACCTGTTTTTACTGTTGATATAATCCATGTTGCGAAATAAAGTCATTAAGTGGGTGCTCCTGTATTTAAAATTTAGTTATATTTTAGGGACTGGTTAACAGTGGGATCCAGGCAGCATTTCATAATGATTCAGTTGTCCAATGCATAATAAAATGATGTCTTGAGACTTACTTACTTACTTACTTATGCCCGTTACTCCTCGCTGAGGAGCATAGGCCGCTCACCAGTGTTCTCCATTTAACTCTGTCCTGAGCAATCCTTTCCAGTTGTTTCCAGTTGCTGCTCATCCTTTTAATGTCTGCTTCCAATTCTCGACGCAGCGTGTTCTTCGGCCTTCCTCTTTTCCGTTCCCCAGCAGGATTCCATGTTAATGCTTGTCTCGTGATGCAGTCTGATGGTTTGCTTAGTGTATGTCCTATCCATTTCCACCGTCTTTTCCTAATTTCCTCTTCGGCTACTGGAAGTTGGTTTGTCCTCTCCCATAGTAAGTTGTTGCTGATGGTTTCCGGCCAACGGACATTCAGTATTTTTCGTAGGCAGTTGTTTATAAATACCTGTATCCGTCTGAGGATGTTTGCAGTAATTCTCCAAGTTTCAGCTCCATACAGCAGGACTGTCTTCACGTTCGAACTGAAGAGTCTGACTTTGAGGTTAGTTGATATTTGTTTTGAGTTCCAGATGTTTTTCAACTGCAGGAATGCTGCCCTTGCCTTGCCAACCCTTGTCTTTACATCTGCATCAGACCCTCCTTTTTCATCGATGATGCTCCCCAGATATGTGAAGGTATCCACCTCTTCCAGAGTTTCCCCATCCAGTTGAATTGGGTTGGTGCTCCCTGTGTTGTATTTGAGAATCTTGCTCTTACCCTTATGTATGTTCAAGCCTACTGATGCTGAAGTTGCTGCTACACTGATTGTCTTCGCTTGCATTTGTTGGTGTGCATGTGCTAAAAGAGCTAGATCATCTGCGAAGTCCAAATCATCGAGTTGCATCCTACTTGTCCATTGAATCCCGTACATTCCCTCAGATGTGGAGGTCTTCATGATCCAGTCGACCACTAGGAGGAAGAGAAAAGGTGACAGCAAGCAACCTTGTCTGACTCTGGTCCTCACTGAAAATGCATTTGTCAGTTGTCCTCCATGCACAATTTTGCACTGTGTTCCGTCGTAAGAGTCCCGGATGATATTGACGAGTTTCTCTGGTACACCGTAGTGTCGAAGAAGTTTCCATAGTGTTCTCCTATCTACACTGTAAAACGCCTTCTCATAATCAATGAAGTTGATGTACAGGGGCGAGTTCCATTCAATTGATTGTTCAACGATGATCCGTAGTGTTGCGATTTGGTCCGTGCACGACCGATCCTTACGAAAACCAGCTTGTTGATCTCGAAGTTGAGTCTCCACTGAATCTTTCATTCTGTTCAACAATACTCTGTTAAAGACTTTCCCTGGTATCGACAGTAGCGTGATCCCTCTGTAGTTGTCACATTTGCCCAAATCTCCTTTCTTTGGTATCTTGATAAGATAACCTTCTTTCCAGTCTGCCGGCACTTGTTCTTTTTCCCAGATCTTTTTGAATAAAACGTGGAATATCCTTGCTGTTAGGTCGATATCTGACTTGAGTGCTTCAGCTGGTATATTGTCAGGTCCTGCTGCTTTCCCACTTTTGATTTGTCTGATGGCCATCTTGATTTCTTCCATCGTTGGTGGAGTGACATCTATCGGGAGATCTGTAGGTGCTGCTTCAATGTCTGGTGGGTTCGGTGGAGCTGGCCTATTTAGAAGTTCCTCAAAGTGTTCTACCCACCTATTCTTTTGTTCTTCAATCTCAGTGAGTGTCTTGCCTTCTTTGTTCTTGATCGGTCGCTCTGGTTTACCATGTTTATCTGCCAGTTTGTTCGTTGTGTCGTATAGCTGTTTCATATTTCCTTCTCTTGCAGCCTTCTCCGCTGTCGTTGCAAGGCCTTCGATGTATTTCCGTTTGTCAGCTCTAATGCTCTTCTTTACTTGCTTATTTGCTTCTGAGTATTCAGCTTGAGCCTTGATTTTTTCTGCTCTTGTTCGGCTGTTGTTGATTTCTATCTTCTTGTTCCTCCTTTGCTGAATTTTGCTCAATGTCTCAGTGGAGATCCATTCCTTATAATGGTGCTTCTTGCGGCCTAGAACCTCCTGACATGTTGACGTTAGTGCTTCTTTGATTCCTTTCCAGTTGTCCTCCATAGTGGTTTCTTCTTTCGGCAGATCTTGTAAGGCTTGGAACCTGTTGTTGAGAGATATTTTGAATTCGTTGAGTTTGTCAGTGTTTCGGAGAAAGCCAGTATTGGACCGTTGTACTGCTGCCACTCCAGTTGTCCACTGCTTCTTTAGCTTCAGTTTCATTTTAGAAACCACCAGGTGGTGGTCTGAAGCTATGTCAGTTCCTCTCCTGGTTCTTACATCTTCCATTGATCTTCTAAATTTTTTATTGATACATATATGATCGATTTGATTCTCAGTAGTATGATCCGGTGAGACCCATGTAACCTTGTGTATGCGTTTGTGGGCGAATATTGTGCCACCTATAACCAATTTGTTGAAGGCACATAGGTTTGCAAGTCTTTCACCATTGTCGTTTCTGTCTCCCAGTCCTTGTCGTCCCATGATTTCTTCATATCCAGTGTTGTCCATTCCGACTTTGGCGTTGAGGTCTCCCATCAGTATTGTCAGATCCTTTCATCGACACTTTGCTATAATTGATTGCAGTCTATCGTAAAACTGATCTTTGTCTTCGTCGTTGCCGTCGTTGGTTGGTGCATAGCATTGGATAATGTTCATTGTAATCCCTTTCTTCATTGTTTTGAAAGATGCTTTGATGATCCTGGGTCCATGTGGTTCCCATCCCACAAGTGCATTACGTGCCTCCTTGGACAGCATCAGAGCAACTCCTTGAGTGTGGGGAGCATTTTCCTCTTCGTGGCCGGAGTATAGTAGCGTCTCTCCCGAAGCTAATGTTTTCTGTCCAGCTTGAGTCCAATGAGTTTCGCTGATTCCGAGTATTGTCAAGTTGTATCTCTTCATTTCTGCAGCTATTTGATTTGTCTTCCCACTCTCCCACATTGTTCGAACATTCCATGTACCTATAAAAATATTTGCTCTGGTTGTTAGAAGGGGGGGCATCGGCCTCATGACTTCCGAAGAATTTCGGCTTTCATCATGAGGCGTCATATATCCTTCCACTCCCAGGGCAGAGTTTAAATGGTTTAAATGGTTTATCTTGTTTAATCTGGTTTGCGTTTTTTTTTTAGCAAGTTTGGGTTTTTACGGGATGGGGGTGCTAGCCCCATGCCCAACCCTCCTCCTTTACCCGGGCTTGGGACCGGCAGTAACCCTAGGAGGGCTACAGGCGGAGTTGATGTCTTGAGAGCTAGACACTTATTTCAAATTCCAGTATAAACACCAATATTAGGGCGTAAGTACACAGAAGCTAACTAATCAAAAGTTGAGAGAAACATATATACTGGATTCCACCACCAGCTATAAGTAGTGTTCTTTGTTGGCTACTGAAAATGAAGTAAATTATTGCTATATTTCTTTATACGTAACTTTCATTTGTAACATTTTCCAAGTGCAGAATATTCTAAATGAATTAAGTTTAGGTTCATGTAAACGCGTTTAACAATACACTTACGGCTTGTCAAGTGTCTTTGGCGATTCATTAAATTTAATTGAATTTACCTTATTCTTATTTCATTTTTAATAATAGGATGGAGTTTTAATATTAGAAGCCCCAGTAAAATCAAGTGACCATAAATCAGTTACATTTGACGATAAACGTCAACTTGCCATTCGACCTACATCATATACTCAGACTGGACATGTAACACCGTCTAAAGCTTTGGTTGTTAAAGGTAACTTGCGTTTAGTGCAATAAAAATATAATTGAAAAATACTTTTACTACAATACTTAAAAGGATGCTCATTGTAATTTTTACTTTTGAATCTTAATAGGTGTTACTGGTCCAACAATTATCGATGAAGGATTCAAAGGTAAACGACTTCATGTTGAAATCCCGATTGATCCTATGTACAAATCAGAAGATTTATGCATTCATGTTGATCCTGATCGTATAGTTGTGTCAGGTCGACACTCAAACAGTAATAATGCTTCTTGGATAAGAAATACACCATGTGCTGAATTTTCACATTCTTATGATATACCACATAGAGTTGATCCATTATCAGTAACTTCACAAATGGTGGGTAACACACTGGTAATAGAAGCTCCGTTAATGAAATATTACTAATGATTCATAGATAGACAGAATAAGAGAATGAACTAATTTACGTATTTTGTTTTCAAAGAATATTCGTAATATCATGCTTTGAAATTGTTTCACATACATTTATAATCATTTTAATACTGTTTAAATTGGTTTCTGGTTAATTAGAACATTGGAATTTGATTATTTTCATACTTTTTCGCAGAGATAGTTGTAAATAAAAGAAAAAAATAGATTGCTTCAGATTAACATAAATAGTTCTTTTTGTCAACTTTCTGCTTTCTATATGAATAGACATGGAACAGATCTATTCTTACATTTATACGAGGCATCTGTGTTCTGAAATAGATTGATTTATTATGATCAGAATGTCAGTAACAGATTTCTACAAAAAATATTATGCTGGATACTAGTTATTTCTGGATAACATTCATCCATTTTGAGACAAAATATGAGTGAAGTTTCATTTATTTACATTTATTTACATATATAGAAAAATAAATATCAAATAAGCGTGATTAAAATTGGATTGTAGTCGGTAAGTGGAAGCCAGGATGCACCATTCGTTCTGCTAAACGTTTGTGAGCTGGATGTGCTTATATCTTAATGTTGAAATTCATATCAGGACTCGAACTAAAATGCCACTGCTCTCAACACTGACCTACTAAGTTCAGATAGTCACAGTTATGCAGCTGAAATGGTCTTAATGTTTTAAAGTTTTCATACCCTGCTAACCATAATCCAGTTTCGATTATACTTTGGAACTGCATATCTAATAAAAGAGACTGATCAGTTTCAGTTCATAAAAACAAACCTTCAAACTACTAAACAAGTATGTTTCTAAATTAATCAAAAGTAAAGCATTATATATACGAATTTGTTAAAATAATGAAATAACAGTCTTCATTTGTGTCTCTTACTCCTTGGAAATATACTGAATACACCATGAAAGTATCAATTAGTCTTAAACAACTAACACAAAAAGTATAGTCAAATTAAACAATTGAAGTGATGTAGAAAACAACAATAATTGTGAAAGTTAAGGTCAATTCATAATGTCTCATTCAAACAGTGAAAACTGTTCACAATCATTATGCCAAATGAATTAAATACTTTAATTATTTGTAATATTTTAGTACAATAAACCAATAATCCAAATTGTAAATAAAGTATTATTTGTTTAGCAAATAATAAACAACATATATTAAGTACAATTAGAACGTATTAAATGATAAACAAAAACAGAAAAATAACTTGCAGTTATTCTTCGCTACGTAGATTTATTAATTAAAGTAAATTTATTAGTGAATATTAGTGCTTACAACTAGTATATTTGCATCAAATACTTTACTCCATAGTAGTATGTACATGTTCCAAACATGATTTCTTTTCAATCGTTAAAGCTACATAGTAAGATACGCTCCAATGAAGACGCAGTAAATAATTATTATTTAATTGTTTAAAAATTCTCATGTTTATCAAAACTAAGATATCCAGACGAAGAATCTACATCAGATTCTACAATTATGAGTTCAAATTTAATGATCACAAAAATAGCCAATTCTGAGGTAAATATAACATTTTATTAAGATATCAAGGATAATTGAATGTAAATTTTTCGTGTTATTTGTAAATTACGAATGTTCACGTTAGAATAATCGTCTCCATGTAGTTTGTTAAAATTAAACAATTTAAACAGAATTAAGGAGGTTTGTAAAGACTGATATAATTTCCACTTCCATCCCACTTCCAGCCGACTACTGACTAACCTAAGGATATTCCTGAAGCTCTAGTGAGAAGTCGTGTCTGGTGAAGTTCAGAGTTATCGGGAGTGAGTCATTTATTACCGATGACAATCGCACCATATCACAAATTAATGGAAGTGGGAATTCTACCATTGGATGCTGACCCAGTAGTGAAGAGGGTTAGATGTTCCCTCTAAGGCCGAACCTAAGGTGCACTCTACTGAGGAGTCCTATACTAGTTCAAGACAGCTTTCCAGTGCTCCCTGGTTTTCAATGGCACCCTACCAAATTAGTCTGTGACGAATTCAATCAATTAAACAATCATAATATATATTGGCGATATATGTATAGATGATATAGAAGGTGGGATTAAAAAAATACTATTAGGTCAAGTGTTTGTAGTCAATGTCTGAATTCTACTTAAAATGACATCGATTAAGTAAGACTTTGTAAAATGGAGTGAGTGTTAATTAAAATTTATCACACAGTAATAATAATGATTGAAAAAAATTATAATCAGTTCATTCGTTTGATTTGGGAATGGTTACAATGTAAATGGGAATTAGAGGAGGAGATTAGACGATATTCAAATTTGTTCATACTTGACTAATAATAATGATAACAATAACGTGGAAATTTGTGAATAAACAAGGTACTATTTGGATACGATAAACTTGAGTTATGGAAATATACATGTGCATTACTATAGTTAAGTCATAGTATGATTAACGTGAAGACTGGCTTTCTGGATCTTGGGTCGGCCTTGGCGTCGAACGTATTTCTTCAGTATGAATAGTTCTGGACTGTCGACGCGCATAGCCATTACATCTGCCATTCTACGAAATTTGTGTCTAACTGGTCTTGGCAGATAACTATTTACACAATATGATTAGTTCATACTCACTGAATGACCTGTTTGAATTAAGTGAGCTAATAATGTACTGTTGATGCCTTTGATAACACCTTTAGTTAACCTCAATGAAATGTGCTTACAGACACGGAGTAGATCCCCGGAGCATCTGCCTCAGTTTCATTCTTTGAACATACAATTGTGATAAACTAGTCATGACTACAATGACATATTTATTTCTAATTTATTATTTCCCATTTGTTTGGAACTTTTCATCAACGCTTACCAATTTTTAGTTGTTCGCATAACTTGTGTGATCAAAAATATCTTACCTAAAGTGCTCGACATTGACTCTGCATGACGTAATCTAACCCTGATGTGGTCTTCTAGTCAACAAAGACCTTGCTTTTTCCATAATTGCGACTTGGTGTTGCACCCTCACATTAACTACTATTCTCAGGATTGATATGTGTTTTTACTCCTTTTTCCTGACTTTGATTATTCTATACGCCTACACTACATATAATGATTTAGGTTTCAGAGTAGATACGTTATTGAAGACAATAGTTTACTTGTTCGGACGACAGTTACATCCAAACTCAGAGTCGATTGCATTGCAGAATGTGGTTTAAAAGTATATCGTTAGGCAAAATGATTCTTAGACCGATCACATCACATTGGATTATTTTTTGTCGTGACGCGTGGTTTCGATATTTTTTTTGACCGCGAAATCCCCATCTTCATTTGTTATCTCGTTTAGGTTGACAGCTCGATTCTCCTCTTAAGCTATAATTCGAACCCCCCCCCGAGGTTAAAACTACTCGTCAACAAAAACACGAGAGAGAAGGCAAGAAATACTGCAAGTGTTCAACTATGTACAGAAAACTAGGGTATTGACGTTATCATAAATGTCCTTTTGGGCTTCTAGATATTTGTGTAACCTCCTAAACACAGTAGTAGCATGATAACTGTGCAATCACATACATATCACGTGACTTCTCATTGTCTAGATGTTTCTGATAAAAAAAGTATCTGCCTGCTGATTAGACACAGTGTTTCCTATTGATTCCTATGCCTTCTTGAGCTTGTTTCAAGGGGGTTTTCTGGTACTAACCAACATTTTTAAGATTGATAACTTTACGAGCAAGCCTGATACTATCTAACCACTTAATTGAAATTCAGTGGCTTAAGTTTTATTTTAATTCAAGTGATTTTCTACACAAGGTATTTTTCATCTGATCTCGTAGATACAATACATTTTTATCAGCAACTTTATTGGTTCAATAATTGAAAAAGTGTAACCAGAACTTCAGGAGATCAAAGTTACTAACTGATTTGGGAAGAATTACTGTCTAATAAAGATGATTTTTCAATAGTCTCATCAACTGAAGAGCTATTACAAATTTAATGTATTTATAAAGTAGTCAATGAGAATTATACAATGCTACATAATATTGTTTTCTTTTCTAAGATAACTTTATGTTATAGTGATAAAATTACCATAATTTATCAAAGTAATCAAAAAAATTTATGCTTGTTTACTTATTATCAGCGTCAATGTATGCATTCATTTAATATTACTTTTATTCATTTAATTTAAATAATTAACATACAAAATAGATCATATGGTTACTCATTCTCTATTCACTTCATTTCACTACACATATACTCAAAACTATAAGTACATGTGTAGATACATGTCTTTTCATAGTATAAATAGTACAAAAATAACACGTGATTCTAACTTGATGTTTTACTTCAATTAATTGGATATGATATGGATAATGAATATACAAATATGATCTGATTACAATAAATTCTTGAGAAACTATGCAAATCTACCACTTTTGACTATTGATTAACTTACTGATGCATGTGATTGTGTAATCGTAGGTTTAAAAAAAATTTTTCTGATCATAAAATAAATTCAAATTCGTTCGTTTAAAGTAGTGTAGTTTATGTATGTTCCAGATTTGCTTATAACCAACATCCAGGGGAGAGGTTATAGAGATTAATGGAATTGATACTAAACGATTAACGTTAGAAATGAATCTCATCTCTGTGATCTAAAATTTATGTGTTTGTCTCGAAGTATAAAGGTTCTGTTCGTGCATGTATACTGCGATGTGTAATAAGAGAAAACAAATGACAGGAGATCCCAAGTTCGCAGTGGTTGTCTGCCTAAGTCAGTTTGTGATTTACTAATGACTTGTTAAAAATTTAATTTTTGTTTACTTTTAGAATATCTTTATCGTTCACACGAATATGTTTTTTATTAGGTAACAATGTCAAAATCAATATAACTATTGTGATTATATGAAACGCTTTCAGACTACCCATCAACCATCTATGTAAACATAATTCTAATCATTAGTGTCATCAATACAATGTGATCGATAGAATTCAATCAGCATTACAGAGGACTATATATACATCAATGATTGGAACTTTAGAATAATTTAGTAAAAACAATAGAAATGTGTATTGTAGACAGAAAACAAGTAATTGATAGTTTTCACGCACTTACACTTAACTAGTTATGATATACGAATAGGTAGCCTTATCAGGACCAATACAACAAAAGCTGACCACGAGACTGATATCCTATCCTTAATGATCACCAGATACTAGCTAACTGGGACGGAATAAAGTGAGAGCATACACCAGACCAAAGATAATAGCGATCATTTTCCAAATACTTTTATTTATATACGAAAACGGGACCATGTATCAAACCAGTTAGAATAATAGTGTCAACACACAACGAAAACATTTAGGATAAAAACACAGAGTAATGGGTTCATAAATAGTCAGACCTAGTTTATGAATGCATGCAATCCGCATACATAAATAAAATCACTGAATAAATAGCTTTAAAAGTTTATACCTCTTAGATTAACCGTCTGTCATAATAATATTTTTTAAGAGTTTAACTGTTTTGAATGCGAAATTCAGATTTATGCAAATTAACTGAATGTTATCTTTCGCTAAAGATAATTATGACTATTAACTTAAGAATTATCAGATATTACGGGGCAAAGCTCAGAGAATTTAATCTTCTTTGAACTTCCTTGATAGTTCACATCCACCAACTAACATGAAATCAAACTTTAAGCACTCAATAGTTGGTTAGTCCTCTGACCTCTTCAGGGTCATAAACTTAAACAGATTTGGAAACCCAAATGAGAAGAAAACAGCTCTCCAGTACCCAATAGTCTAGTTTTAATTTCTACTTCATGTCAGTTGATGACGAAATATACTATTAACACTAAAGTATTAAGTAAATAATAAATTTTCATAACTTATACATATATGTGTATTATCCACTAAAATCAAATCATTTGACTAGTCATATTCATAAGACTTGTTAAAAGCATATTGAACATGCAGTGAAACATGATACTGAATAAAACAGGACATTTTAAACTTTTCGTATTTGGCAAAGATTTCATTCATTTATCACTAGAAAAATGGTGTGATATTGGTGAATTATTTTTTTGGTAATGGCATTAGATTACATGAAATCGGTGTTATTTTCAGGTACGATGCAGAAACTTTATATATTTGTACACCTATTTACTTTGTTTCTGATGTGTAATTACTTTATGGTGGTGAATAAACAGACGCTGATACAACGTAATTTATACACTTTCCTTCTGTTTTTATAAAAATAAACGTATCCAGGTTCGACTAACTTTAATAGACTGCCATCATTTTTGGACTATGTACGTCAGGGTTTATATATTTAATAAAGAATAGATTAAGTTGAAAAGAAACAGTTTTGGTGATGAAACTAGCGACAAACAGTTTATGTTAATCATATCTGAGACGAAGAATATGGTTAAATGAATATCATCTAAAAGTGGAATTAAAAAATAGTTACTCATTAGTAATATAGTTAAATGACATTTCAAAAAATTTGACACTTATGCAACTATAGTTTTATTGATTATTTGTAACCAGTTAAGTAGAGACTACTGAAAAATTTTCCAACGTTATAAATAATTTTAGAATCACAATGATTCCTTTGTACAGCACTACTAATAATTTGATTTCAGATTAAAACCATTCACCTGATGTAATGCCCAGTGTATTCAGTGATCATAAAGAATGTTTTATTCAGAATTTTCTGTTTAAAGGCTGTAAATTTGAGTTTGGTTTTCATTAGAGACTATTTACTTGGTAATCTGTTTGTTATTTAACCTACATGCCAACCAGAGTTCGATCCCATTCAGCCAATTGAGTACATTTGTAAAAATGTCATTTGACTGAGAGCAGCATAGTTATTTCAGAAATATTATATCAGCTGTCTAATCGAGTCATTTATTTCATGCTGAATTTCTTCACTATATACTGCTCCATTCATCTATTAACATAAGTTGGTGTAACTCAAGGTGCTGTTCTCCCCTCTTTTCTTTTCTCATTTTTCTTGAATGACTAACTCGTTCTATGAAAAATATCTTTGTAATGTACGCAGATGATCTAACTATTTGTATACCTATTTTTTCTTCCTAAATTGTTGTGACACCAATCGTTTCTTAGCGAATATTGAACGATGGTTTAGCTTGAATGGTCTTCAACTTAATCCCATCAAATGTCGAACAGTCAATTTCAGTCTAAGATATGAAAAAGACCTAAATGCCCTTGTGAATTTTCAAGATGTTTTTAAAATTGAAGATTCTATAATTAAGACTACGTCGAATGTTACTTATCTTAGTGTAACTTTTACTTCCGATCTATCTTGGTCTTCGCGTGCTTTACTAATACCAAAGGGGGTTTTCCGTCTAATGAATTATATGAAGTGATTACCTAGTTTTGGTATTACTAAACATTTATTATTATAATTTGTCAGTTACTGTAATTTACCGATCAATTTACATTGCTCCCCATTGTTTTTTCCTGATTTTTTGAGAAAAGACTATGCTTTGTGCCTCAGAGTACTGTAAACTGCTAGTAAAGTATGTAGTGAGGACTACGACTTCATTATGAACACGATCATAGACAGACATTTAAAATCCTTCAGACAGCTAACTAGTGCTAATCCATCTCATATAAACCACTCTCTTCGTTCACATTTTTCACCTTGGATTTCTTCTGGCAGAACGGGACGCTGCTACATTAGAATTCGAGCACGTAAGGAAAGGTATAAATGCTCCGTTATTCCATATTCAGAACATGTTCTATGCGATTAATAATTTGTAAGACTCGATCTGATCAGAAATCAATGCTCTCAAAATACGGATTATTATGAAATGCCAAAACCTCTGTTTCTTATGTTACCGTAATCTAAATTTTACACATAAACGCATATTGCCTTTATTATATTTTTGATGGCATATATATATATATATATATATATATATATATATATATAAATGTATTATTTTTCAGGTATGTACATGGAAAAACAATAACTTATTGGAGGGTACCGTATGCTGAAAATTCATATTGTACTAAACATACTACTGAATAAGGCTATAATAATAATAATAATTATTATTATTATTATTACTATTATTATTATTGTTATTATTATTTTCATAAGAAAGAAATGTAGGAATAAACAAGTGAAAAGAACTTAGGCTGTCCAAGGACCACTTTTTTTGACCCTGCATAACGATTTTTTTTCACTATGTATAACGAGAAAGTTATTCATCAGAATGATACCTACTATGCAATAAAATAATGGAACCGATACAAATGCTATCAGATTCAAATGAAAAACTTTACGTATGATGGAACGTGCATGCACGTGAAACTGACATCATTTCTATTAATCTTCACAAACTCTCAGTTCTATTAGTTACGTACACAGTGTTGGCTAACGTCGAAAGGAATCTCCGAATTCCTAATGGAAAGCTGCGGTCGGTGAAGTTCACATAAATTAAAATTGATACAGTTGAGAAGTTAACGAAGAAAAGAATGTGAAGCTAATGACATATCCGGTTAATCTTATGACTTGTAACTCCTAACAGCAATCCTGTGTGTAAGTAGGCGCTGTTACGAACTTATTCACTAGGACAAAAATATTTTTCAGTGCTGTACTATTTGACGTCAGTAGCTGACGACAAAACATTATTTTAAAAGCTGAGATGAGACATTGAAATAAAAGAGATTCATACACTTATCCTACTAATTATGGAATAAATAGTGTGATTAAATTCTTGTAAATCACAGAATATTTTATTCAGTTTAACTCAGTAGTCTCTACAACATTTAATTCAAGTCATTATCAGTTCATCAATCATTAAATTCAGGTCATTTCAGAGCTTAAAAGACATGGTCAGTGAATTTCAACCACATTGGGAATTTGGCTGAATTGACTTCATTTACAAATATCCACCATTATATTGCCGAGTTAGTTGTCTAAGGGTTAAGAGTTCACTACGAAACCTCGTAGTCCTAGGAGAAATCACTCTTATGAGGTTGAGGGAAGATCGTGAGTGTACACTGTTATGAAGTTTCATTCCATGACAAAATATCTGTCAAATGCTACCGAGTTTTTCATACTCGTTTAACCCAAACCAATTCTTAAATATTACTCCGTCATTTAAATTGTTCTGCTTTAGATAAAATAGTTTGTCAAGGTAAGAAAAGTGTGTCTGAAGGACTATTATCCCGACACTTTATTGATTACATCACAGTTACATTGCATTCCATTGTCCAATCAAATTAGTTAGAAATCAATTGAAATAGTGTAACAATATCATGGCAATTGGTTATATAACTATCTTTCGAATCTTGTAAATACATCTAATTAAATTTTTCAATAAAGTATGTATGTATTGACAATATTTTGAAAAAAGAAATAATTACAATTTCGTACACTTAATACACATGATATTTATGAATCCATGATTATGTTTGTTCCCCTACTTCTTTCTTCAAATTTCATTTCATTAAACAGTACTTTTAACTAAAAGAATTTAAACAATGAAACAATAAATTATTTTTTCTTCAATAATGAAACAAACAAAAATGTAGTTTAATAAGTACATTTTTATATATGAAATGTAGCTTTTAGTAAAAACTTAACAGTTTTGTATCAAATGACACGGTGATTAAGAAATTTTCTATGCGATAAACAAATGTGATTAATTGTATTGTGACTTCAGAAAGACATAAGCAGCAGTCATGTGCCTCCAACTGGACCCACAAACTGTTGTCATATCATTTTCCTTCCAGGAACAATAGCTAACTAATTAGATACCTGTCACCCCCCCAGTTTTCTAGCCACTGTTGTCCCTATTTTGTAAGAATATTATTTTCCTTATCGGTCTGCTGCGTGGTCAAGTTTTGAGTGTATAAAGTGAATGTTTGAAATATAATTTGTTACTGGGTCACTCTGTCACTTTGTTTATTAGCACAAATATCCTGTGTTCTTGAGGACTAACAGTCACAGGGCAGAAATACAGATAGTCAGCTAGTAGGCTTTGTGTCCGGTTGTCTGTATAGGTTCTTAGCAAAGCTATTGTTTGACGTATATTGTGATTGGCGGTATCTCAAGTCATATCACTATATTATTAAAAAAAGTAGTCTTGATTTGGCACAATTTTGTAAGTCATTCACTATTATTCAAAAGTTGTCTCAGAAGTCAATAAGAATACTGGAAAATACCTGAGAGAGTCAGGGTTCTTTTAAAATTTTAGAGAGGTATGTTGAAAACAGTCTGTTATTATTCCCAAATAGGATTAGGCAATGAAAACATTCTCGGTATTCGTAAGTCATTCAAATTCTGTGTTAATGCAGAGTACTAATGCATTTCAGAAAATACTTGTATAGACTGTAAAACATTTAAATTTTAGTGTATTCGCTCTGAAATCCCAATATACGTTTGGAATAAGGGTGGTTTTCAGTTAGATGAACTCATCATTTGATTTAGCAAAGGAGACCTATTCGGGTAAAAGCTTATTAACAAGTTTAAAGATAGTTTAGGATGGCTACACATATTATCACATGTACTCTGAAAGCTAACACATAAGAAAGGCGACAAAGCTGTAGAGGAATATAGCTGTTAGTTTATGTCATTCAAAAATGAAGTGACATGAATGGGATGAATGAAAAAATGTTGATTATCATAAATACATTTATGTAAAACCTGTGTGTTCCAAATCAAAAGTGGGAAAGCAGCAGGACCTGACAATATACCAGCTGAAGCACTCAAGTCAGATATCAACTTAACAGCAAGGATACCCCACCTTTTATTCAAAAGGATCTGGGAGGTAGAGCAAGTGCCGGGAGACTGGAAAGAAGGACATCTTATCAAGATACCAAAGAAAGGAGATTAGAGCAAATGTGACAACTACAGAGGAATCACGCTATTTTTGGTACCAGGGAAAGTCTTCGTCAGAGTATTGTTGAACAGAATGGAATATTCAGTGGAGACTCAACTTCGAGATCAACAAGCTGGTTTTCGTAAAGATCGGTCGTGCACAGACTAAACCACAACAATGCGGATCATCGTTGAACAATCGATTAAGTAGAACTCGTCACTGTACATCAACTTCATTGATTATGAGAAGGCGTTTTACAGTGTAGATAGGAGAACACTATGGAAACTTCTTCAGCACTACGGCGTACCAGAGAAACTCGTCAACATCATCCGGAACTCTTACGACGGAACACAGTGCAAAATTGTGCATGGAGGACAACTGACAAATGCATTCCCAGTAAGGACCGGAATCAGACAAGGTTGCCTACTCTCGCCTTCACTCTTCCTCCTAGTAAATAACTGGATCATGAAGACCTCCACATCTGGGGGGATGCACGGAAATAAATGGACAAGTAGGATGCAACTCGATGATTTGGATTTTGCGGATGATCTAGCTCTTCTAGCACATACACAACAACAAATGCAAGTGAATACAACCAGTGTAGCAGCAACTTCAGCATCAGTAGGCCTGAACATACATAAGGGAAACAGCAAGATCCTCAAATATAACACAAGGAGAACCAACCTAATTTAACTTGATGGAGAAACTTTGGAAGAAGTGAATACTTTCACATATCCGGGGAGCATCATCGATGAACAAGGAGGGTCCGATGCAGATGTAAAGACAAGGATTGGCAAAGCAAGGGAAGCATTCCTACAGTTGAAAAACATGGGGCTCAAAACAAATATCAATTAACCTCAAAGTCAGACTCTTCAATTCGAACGTGAAGACAGTTCTGCTGTATGGAGCTGAAACTTGGAGAATGAGTGCAAACATCATCAGACGGATACAAGTATTTATGAACAACTGCCTACGCAAGATACTGAATGTCCGTTGGACGGAAACCATTAGCAACAACCTACTATGGGAGAGAACAAACCAACTCCCAGTCGAAGAGGAAATTAGGAAAAGACGATGGAAATGGATAGGACATACACTACGCAAATCATCAGACTGCATCACGAGACAAGCATTAATATGGAATCCTATTAGGAAATGGAAAAGAGGATGGCCAAAGAACACGCTGCGTCGAGAATTGGAAGCAGACAATTAAAAGATAAACAGCAACTGGAAATAATTGGAAAGGATTGCTGAGGACAGAGTTGAATGGAGAATCCTGGTGAGCGGCCTATGCTCCTCAGTGAGTAGTAACGGGCGTAAGTAAGTAAGTAAGTAAGTAAAACATGGTTTGGTATCTTCCGGTTTTCTCACTGAGATAATGGTATGAGTACATTTAAATAATAACTAGAAAAAATGCAAACTGGTTTTCATTTCATTTTTCACTTTCACTGGACGATGTCTATATGATGAACTATAACCTCTTGTAAACAATTTGTTATGTCTAGTCAATGTGCATAATTAAGAAAATCAAGAAACAGCTTTTACTGTATATATAGTATTATCCATCTCACAAAATTCCATCCCTGCTGAAGAAAACTCACTAGTGATCCTAAAAGTAATCGTATATTTTAAGACTCACAAATTACGTTGTTTTGTCATTTTCCATTTCATTTATCTGATAAGATATGATTGTGTTCGCTTGGATCACCATACTTAATGAAATTATCATATCCTGGACATAGATAAATGGCAATCGTCTACACTATTCTCGGCTTGGTCTAAACTTTCACTAAAAAAGCTGTATTACTTTGTCAGATAAAAAGTGTCAAAATGAATTTCGTTTGTTCATTACCGCATTTTGCTTGATATTTAAGTGAATAAACCAGATTACTCATCCTTTTCAGAATAAGCGTCTCAATATTCACCAAGTACTTATTCATATAGACTGAATATGTAGCTATTGTTGCACAAAGGTAACTACCTGAAGTCTGTGCATTTATATGTCTGTATCCGATATATATATATATATATATATATATATATATATATATATATATATATATGTAGCGTCAGTCGGTTATATGTTCACCAACCTAAAACAACGTTTTCAGTGACAATGCATATGATTAAAGGACATATTTTCGCATAATGTCAACCCATTTTTTGTAAAAAAAAAAATAACATTAATAAATATCCCTGGAAGTAGACAAATTCATAAAACAAAATAAAGTGGGTTACTATATTCCCAAAAATCTATTACCACTGCATAAAACGATAGATTAAAAAAAAAGTCGTTCTCGTCTAAAATTATCGTTTACAAGACTAAAATACAAACCTGATGCCGTTTATGGATATTTTTGGATGATGGGAGAGAAAAATGGGAAATAACCCAATTGTCGGAAATGCCTTACATAAGACAAAGGCAAACTAATATTGAGTTGCGTTTATATCGGTAAGTGAATATATAAAGGGTGGGAATGTCAGATACTGCTTATGAGTGAATAAGCTATAGTCATATCTAATGTATTCATGTACAAACCATCATATGAATGAACAAATATATCTAATAGTACAATTTAAAGATAATGAAAATTGTTTCTATATTTCCAGAGTTTTGATAATCTCACATCACATCAGACCAAATAAACAATAACATTAATGTCATTTATTGGATACAATTAATAATAAGTAGTTCAGCAGATGTGTGTCAATTTACTTAGAACCAAGATCCAGACTACCTGCTAACCTATTTCAACCACCTTACATCGAGAAAAGCCGTCTTACTGCATGAATAAAGTAACATTGTATTACTTTGTTTTTGACTTCCGGACACTGTATTAAATGTTTAAGTAGATACTAGGTTGCACTGCACAAATAACCAAGGGAAACCCATCATTCATTCAAATTACGTAAAAATACTAATTCTCAGTAAATCATTGTTTATCCTGCACTATCAGGAAGTAATACTGACGTTTAACTAATGAGTTATTGTTTTTATAATTTTTGTTGAGCAAACAAAATGTTTCTTTAAGAATAATGAAAATTCAGACTTTATTTTTTGTTAATTGAAAACTAGTAGATTTCTCAAAAGCTAAATGCACCAATTATTCGACACATGTGGGATACCATATCATGGAACTTCATTTACATGAACATAAGTAAGATCTTCGGTTAGTCACGTCTTCTTTCTTTTGATAACACTTCACCAGGGTCTTGCTTATAAAAACGACTTTCGTAAGTGATCGTCAATGGACTGTACTTCACATGAACGTAAAACAGTCGCTCACATACCCATAAACTCAAGCACATTTTTACTTTGCTGAATTCAACTCCTTTCTGAATGATCTGTTCAGTCAATTTCTCAGTAATATTAGCAGCAGTATCTTCTTTGAACTGGTGGTTCATAAATAACATCTAAAGAACTGTAAATTCAGTCTGAAAATCCTGATTTTCTTTTATATTTTTCACAACAAATCTAAATAAGTATCCATTTTCTACAATGGTGAACTTTGAAATGGAAAGTTCGTCGTCTGTGAGGTTTAACGAACAAATTCTTAGATAACTTGAGCCTAGGGAATAATTGTGATTGTATTTACTTACTATTAAAACCCATATTTGTAAATTTTTCAATTTTCCGTTTCACCTGGGTTTTATTATATAGATCTATGTACTAAACCATCGACTGCAACAAAAAGAATAATTGCAATTTTCATATAGATGGAAGATGGGTGGTTCAAATGTTTAAGCAGTCAACTAAAACATCATTTCTTATCAATTATTTCTTGGTGTCATTACTATAAATGAAGAGCATGATGGGCACTATGAACTGCAAAATGAACATTTCTTGTAGGCACTTAATAAATGTCTTAGTTATATCTAACTATCGGTCAAATTTATGTAGTACTATACATGGATTCATTAAATGTTAGATTTCATCAATTGTATTTTCTATATCAAGTAAATGAGAGTATTTCATATCTTTTAAAGTATTTCATATACATAATTCCCTTCATAGTACTTTTAATAACCATCACTCTTAATTTTAAGTGTTAGTAAAAACAGAATGTCTAGGAAGACAAATTAAAGGTAAACAATGTGATTTTAGCTGGCTAATTACACAAGAATTAACTTGAACAACAATTGTAGTGTCTAGTTCTCTTTAAATTAAGAAGATCTATCCTCTAAAAATATATCGGAAAAACATAAATAAATCATTAGTTAGTTGAGTTGAGGTGGTTTTGCGGAGATTGGTGTTTAACTTTGCATCACAGAATGATGTAGATTGGGTGCTACTGAAAACCGAAAAGCCTAAGATAACTGTTTCGTCCTAGTATAGACGACTTCTCAGTAGTTTACACTCTCAATTTCGACAAGCGATCAAACCTGAGACCGGAGAGAGTGTACATTGTTAAGGAGTCTCATACTATGATAAGACAACTATCCAGTACTTCTTGACATCTAATCAACGAAATAACTAATTACCCTTAAATAGAATTAGCCATTGAGGTAGCTGTCATTTGGTTGACTAATTAAATTACTCATAATGTGTGCTAAAATATGATTAACTGTAACTTTTTATCAAATTCGAAAACAAAATTCACTATATTACATGGTTTAGAAATGTAATATCATCAAAATGAAAAGTGACATGTGGATTACTTTAAGTGAATTTTTGTAAAACAGTTTAAAACATCTGTATCACATTTTACCAGAAATTAGACATTTTAGAAGAAAATCTATCAATAAATTGTTTTAATGAGAAAAATTCATTACGATTAACAAGGGAGAGGATAAAAATGAGAATGTCTTATGTTATTTTAGTTAAATGATTTGTAAGAATCAGATTTCTTTTTCCATTCAACTCTTATCAAAGACTTACGTTATCTGAATAATCATTTGAAACCAGTCAATGTTTTGAAGCTCATCAACAATGAGTACACAATTTCACAAAGAGTCTAACTCAGTGCTTTGCGATTTTGTAGTAAACATGATATCAACTAGCTAGTGCGTTGAAATTCATGGCCCACCACTTCAAAGGTTTTGAATTATGGGAAAACTCAAGCTAAGATTGAATACCTACCATTGATTTGCGGTTAATAGTGGCTCAATAAGAAAAATATGTCACCTGAACAGTGGAGTCTCACGTAAAAAATATGCGGTTCCTTGAACGTCATGGTATATGATTCTACAAGATGTTACTGAAACATTAATCGGGATGTACAGGAACATGCAGGTGATAAATCCTAAATAGTACAAAAAGCACATCTTGGTTTCTACTTTTAGATACATTAAATATAGTAACAAGTTCTATGCACGACAAACGTTTTTTTTTATCTAATACACCTTGATTAAAGCTAGACAAGCGTTTATATCATAGTAATGACAATCATTTCAAATTATTATATTTAAGTCAATCATTCGTTATTATGCAATGAATTAATTGATTGCTAGCTTTTTCTGTTTTCAGACAATATGCTTGAATATTTGTAATTCTATATGAATGATCTGAACAATAATTAGTACTTGTCGATGGAAATCCACATTTTTCATTCCTTAATCTATCAATATTATAAATACTTATAATCAGTGTTTTCCAGTTAATTTGCTTAAAGTAACTGCTTTTTGTCTCAGATATCTACTGTACATGTTTTACGTTGAGAATCTGTGTAAAGGATTTGGTGTGAAAATTGCGTGTAGAGTGTACTGCTAAAATTATTTATTTAATAGTACTCAATATCTATAGTCACTATTAACAACATTATGAAGATTATTCCAGAAAAGTCTATCATAACTATTGTGAGATCGATTTTATGTCTATATACACTAATTGGATCCTTTTATTGACATTTTATACGTGATCTATTTTTAAATTATGTTAAACTGTCAGAAGAGAGCAGTTAAGATAAAATAAAATGTACTCACAACGAATATATCATTAGACAGTTAAAGACATCATTTGCAACATTGAATAGGAAATTGAAACATTTCAGGTAAGAAGAATTTCTTTTGCATATTAACACTATTGAAATGTATACAATTTCGTTTATAGGTAATTTCGTTTAATATGATAATAAGAAAGTAGATATAGCATTATTTAAAAATTGATTTGAAATATTCTCAAGAAACTGAATAGAGAGTTTCCTTGGAAGACCGTAAAATGTTGTGAAATAACAATACATTTTAAATGAAAGAATAAGTAGTACATTGTTATATATCACTGTTATTTTAGGATCAAGTTAAACTGTAGAGGGGAGGTGATCTTGGATATGTTGTTTTTCAATATAAGATTCTAAATGAATTACGTTAACTGAGAATAAATCTATTGACAATTTTTCATTTAACTTTGAACAACTTACTTGTGTAATGCCCAGGAATTTGTACAAAAACTACACTTATTCACCCAATATAATCAATTACAAAACAGTCATTAAATATAACATTCAGTTGGTCTAGAATAACAACTTATCCTCAGTTCATTCTAGAATTGTTTATAGCTATTGAAAACTGTTAGAATCCTCTAAGAAACAATAGCTTTTCTTATTGATTTCATTAATCGGTTTTATAAAGTTGTTTCCACGACTAACTAAAAATACAAATATACAATTTTTATAAATTATTTTAGCAAAGTTAATCATTTTCTGAATAAATTTTAATTACAAATATTAGTTCATCTATAATTTAGATTTACTTTCGCTAATTGTCCATGATTTTCATGTTACTCAGATCACATCTTTTGAACTGTCATTATCAAAATGTGACAAGTACAATTGTTGACAAATTTAGAGATACTGACAACAAATCATGTATTAAAAAACTTATTAACTGCGTATCCACTATTTTCAAACCTTGTAAGTAATTATTGATTTAAACAACTAGTAAAATTGGACAATGTACATTGAATTTCATTGATGCTTTTTTTCTATTGAACTTCACTTAAAAAAATGAAGACTTATAAAGCATGATAGTAAAAGTAGACTATGTAATATTATACCAATCTCTACCAAAACAGAATAAAACAAATTACATCATACTGATTTTCTATAGTTACATTTTGTGTTCATCATTTTATAAAGATTGAGAGAGCAACAATTACTTTCAATACATACATACGTACATACATACATAACCATAAAGGTATAAATAGAAACTTAAATCTGTACACATACATTCAATATCTATCAACATCATTTGCATCCATGTAATTGTAAAATAGACAGAAAATGATTTATAATTTATATTTGTTTTTCTTGTCGGTTATATATTTAAGCCAATTGAGTGAATAAATGGAAATGTACTTCATATATGTACTATTGCTTATTACTTCTGTTATGCACTTTTATTGAAATTTGTCAATACTTGAATGTAGAGCTAAGATGGTCAACCAATCAATGACATTTGCCTAATTTAGTCTTTGCATGTATTTCTCTTACGAAGTAGATTTTATCCCTGAAAATGAAGCCGCCTGTTAATTAGTTAATTGTAAAATAGTCATCGAATATACCATGTTTGTTAAAGAAAGAGTAAAGAAATACCTATGAAACGTTTATTGACTGGTGACAATAAACTCTTTACATATTCTGAATAGAAACTGGATACAGTACTCAGTTTAATACTTTCTCGTTACTCAATGAAACTGATTCATTATGTTTAACTTGGATTGTGGCTTGCAAGCAGAATCCAGGACGAGCGTTTCGTCCTGTTTGGGACTCATAGGATGGATGTATCTGCATCCCGATGTTGATGTTCACACTAGGCTTCAAACTTAGTCCGCTTCGTGCCAAACGCCACCGCGTTCACCGCTAGGCTACTGTGTCCAGACAGTCACACTTGTGCAACGGGTTTATCCTGATTCATTATGTAATTTGATTCTACATCATCGTATTCATGATTCGTATAAAATACTGTCAACAAACAATTGAAAACTAGTTTGTTTATTATAGAATAGTATTCATCAACATTCGTTAAATTTGCGTTCATCATACTTACCCGACTACTCTATACTGGATATGTTCAAAACAGACAATTACGGATAACTTTAACTGACTAAAATGAAGTCATTAGTAAAAGTCATTCAATAGTATGCAATGCCTACTAGCTAAGTGAACGAACAAAAACCTAAGAGCGTTGGAGGGAAACTGGTTATCTAAATTTTCATTTAGAATAATCATTTTTTGAGTAACTGATTCCTTTCACCCGTTACCCGGTCTCACCCCACTGAAGCTTAACTCACCCCCCCCCAATAAGTATTTACGTTTACATGTTTATTTAAGATTAAAAAACTGTTTTCTCAATCCCCACGTTTTAATTAGATGAGTTTAATTTTATTCAGACACAAAAAAATTAGTTTAAATATTCATTACTACCTACTGAATGAGGGTTTTTAATTTTGTGCTGGTCTTGTTGACTAGAGTATACCCACAAGTGTAACATAATTAATACGAGTAGCCAAAGCATCATATTTAAGTAAGTACGGTACTTTTCGGTAGACTGAATATTCATCTTATGGTTTATTAACTGGAATTTAGTTTGATCACTTTTACTTCTGTACTCTTGAATATCTTATTAACCTACAAGTAGTAAGCATAAATTAGTTGATACCATTTATCAGAGAAAGTAACTCTTAAAAATGAACGAGTCGAACTGTTTTTACTGGTCAGTGAAAAGTGTGATATGATATGAGTTATGTTAATTGATTCAAGTATTATGTTACAATAAAAGACTGGCGTTGAAAAGAATGTATGCCACCTCTACTATAAAAACAAAATCTGAATATCGTATCAGGAACTGACCTTAGACTGAAAACCAGGAATAGCCGATCATTTATGTCTTCTAGTATGAAAATCAGCAGTGAACACATATGTCCTGAAGCGAATGGACTACTATAAATAAAACACAAATTCAGTAATCTTCATAATACTTAATAGTAACCGGCATTAACTTATTAGTGACTTCCTACTAAAGGTAATTTCAGAGTTGTAGTGCTAAGACATGGGCAATAGAGTTCATTCATGTCACGATATAAGAAGGTTACTAATCAATGAAAACGAAGAAAGAGTGAAATATTATGAATTGGTTTAGTTTAGAAATGTTAACCAATAGGTACTGATTCATTAGTTTGATTATTAAGAGCGCATCGTGAACCGTGAAGTTCATTGACTTGGCTTCCCTTTCAGGATGTTGGTATTCATTGCTGAGAAGTCTTATACAAGAACGTAAAAGATGTCCATTGATCCATCGTTTGCAGTAGTTGTCTACCTAAGGCTATTTGATACAATGAAATTCTAATTCAACATCCATTCCAAAACTCAGTTTTAAAAATTCAATCAACTACTCATCGATAATCATGTCAATAATTTTTCAAAAGGGAGTTGTTGAGAGACAAAGAAGAAAAGGCAATTACTAATCGATGAGTATATTCTTAATGAGCATTTATAAAACAACAGATTTTCTGTGTTGTATTTTAGTGTGCTCCATTCTGATTCATAGACTCATACATTATCTTTCGCAACTTATACAAATCATAATGAAATAACTTTAGTGTTATTACTCATATATGTTCTAAAAGTGACGTAGGTTTTACTTATTGAAATTCATTATTTATGGTGGGTTATTAATGTCATTTTTTACTGGTAACATCACATGAATAATGAGTCTAAGTGATCAGAATTTATTTGAAACCAATCAATCGATTAGTGATTTTGTTACTTAGTGAATTGTGTGACTTATCGATTACACGATAAAGTAAAATTAGTTCTTTTTTAGCGTAGGTAGATGATGATGCATTATATTCACTTTTCATCTTTAGATGTACGCATATTGTCTAATAATTGACAAACATGAATTCCAAGTGGGAAACAGGAAGTAAAAAGTAAGATTTAGTGTTTTGATACGAAATACAGCCCATCATAATATACAGAGACAACAACCTGTGAATTACTACAATTTAAATTAGACCAACACATGTAAATAAAATTGTTCCACATTTTGTTTTTACAAAATTCATCAAATAAAGAAATCTATAATCGATAGTAGTTTCGTGTATGTCTAGGTTACAGAATCCGAATTAGACATTGAATACGTTGAATACATATTTGTATACCAATTAGACATATTTTATTTATTTTCTATTTCCCTCAGCATAAATCCAGGTAGAAGATATCATTAAATGTAACCTTAGTTCTATCTTCGTCAAATGAAATTTGTTCATTTAATTTGTTGAACGAATAATAAAATACATAACCATATGAATAACTTTCTAATTTGTTAGTAGTTTATTTTTATGTAGATTAATGTGATATGTGTATACATGTAAAGACGAACAGACCTTTAACAGATAAACTCCATCAGTATAAACCTGATAAATGATTAGTCTTTTAATTGTGTGTATATTTGTGAGTTCCTAATATGTGCAGGCATTGGCAAACATCACAATTATCTGACTGTTAGTTTGATTCAGAAATTACATTAAATCTCTATGGTAGTTGCTTGATATAGATACATAAACATAATGACACAAGCACAATAATATTCACTACACATTCAATTATACGTTTATACATGATAACAATCTTCTTTTTGCAGTAAATTATATATGCAAACAACACAAGTCCGAAATACCAACTATGATGCGTCATAACTACCAGTAAGAAATCGACAAATCCTAAACAGATATAACAGAATGACTCAACTCAGTAACAACACCAAGATGATGTGGTAATCTAGTTAATCTGATAGTTCATACTTTTAGTACATGGATGAAAATTAGCCAATCATAAGTTAGTTGATAAATTATGTTGAAACTGGAACTTTGATTGGTAGAACGGAAAACATAGATTTTCATGTTGTTTTTTGGCCTACAATACCAGAAAAAGTGTTTTTTTCACATAAAGGTGGTATTTAGTGCATAGTTGTATCATAATAACTGTTCTTACAGTACTTGGTGTTCGTCTAGCGGGATTATGGATAACTACAGGACGGAAATAAACATACCGGTATCACGAGATAAACGAACATTTGAACAACGTCGCAAGGATATGCTTAGTAATCTTGAACGTAGTTACAGTAAACACTCAAGAACTGATATCCACAAGAATTCAGGATCAGAGTCTTCGGTACCACTTTCCGAATCAACTATAAGTGGATCACATCGTCGTCTGAATGACTGGGATGATGAGGTCAATCGATGGATTAGTGATACACGGAGTAAGTGGAGTGAAGATATGAAACGAATGCGACAGTCCATGTTTGCTTTAGAGGTGAGAATACATAACTTTTTTTTGACATAAAACTCATGAACAAACAGGGAACATTTCATTCATTTTAGAGATTAGTTTGACTACCATGGTCAATAGAAAGTTCTGTATATATTGACTGATCACTTAGTGGCCATGAATTATCCCGTCGGTTAAATCATAATGTTAATAGAATTCTATCTGCCAAGTGATCACTAGTCCATGTGACTCTGTTTGGTATCAGATTGTTGGATGTATTTTGTACGGTAGGAATATTTTGACTTAGGTTTCTCGCTATCTGTGACTCATCTGTAAGGTGCTGGTTCATTCTCGTGTGGGCGGATACTTCATGGGATGGATTTTTTAGTCCGCAAAGGACTGTTCCTTTGAATAGTTTACACTAAGCATAATTGTGTTCATTTAATGTTCTCCATTCTAGTAGAACTCAAATGGTCACGGCTGAATAACAGAGTGTACTATGTTTGTTGTATTTAGTGCATCACATTGCTAAATAAACATTTACTAGGTGGTGTTTTAGTAGTTACATGAGATTCAATTTTAGAATAATTTATGATTCTTTCTCACGCTGATGGGTAGTTGGTGTGCACATTACGATTAGCAACAAGTTTTAGTGTAAAATATTGCCTCCATATCTTAGACACTCTTTCTGTCAAATCAACTACATTTTAGAGTGAACAGCAATCTCACATCAAGACATAATGAATATAATATTTATTCATTTAGACAAGTGACTACATTGAAACTTGGATGATCTAATTCCTTCAGAAATAAGGACTAGATGAGCACGTTATTTATTGCTACCCTGTGATCAGTCAATGAAATTAACAATAAAGTTAAATCTGATCTGAATGGAAAAGATATTGACGTAGTAATTCAACTTGGGCAAAAGAATAATAACGATGAAAATAGTAGCAAAAATGTTGGGCTACCAGGGTAAAGAAAGGTTTATAACAGTTTCTTTTCGGACACAAGTTTGGTTTCAATCGTGTAATGGCAATCGCTTCAGCATACTTTACAAGGTTTAAAGTTTTTTCTTCATTGAACACTTTAAAGGATTCAGTGATATTAATCTGGTGTCCAATTGTTTAGCGATTGCGCTGTCAAATATTTTTTAATCTTTTTAGTGAACATGTTCTCAAAAATCTACGATTCAAAGAAACTGCTATAATCCTTTCGATACCCTGGTAACCTAACTTTTATGTTATTGTTCTTATCGTTATTATTCTTTCGACAAAGTTGATTTATTACTTTAATATTAATTTCTTCCTCTTTGGATCGGATCTAACGTTTTCCGTTTTCATCAGCGTTTTTAGATGGCTAAGTTCGACTTTTATATTTAATTAGACCATTTTAAGTTTAGTGACTGAGTTTAATTCACATTATTCTTAACAACTTCCAACCATCTCTTATTGTATAATCTTTTGAACTCTGATTCCTATTCTGCCTTCTGTTACATTCTTTTGCATTTGATATATATGGTTTCAGCATTTTATCCAACATATTAGTTATCTTTACATATCTAACATGTCTGCCGACTCTGTTACTACCTCCCCTACTCTGAGATTTGATCCGACAATTTAATCTCTATCTGCTAATCTGGATATGGCAACTTGAACTGATGTACACATGTACCAAGTTCTACGTTGTAACTGATTGACTGACTGACATAATTTTGATTTCAGTCAAGTGCAACCATTGTCACGAGTATGTTAAACTTTGTTTCAAATATTAATTTTATAAAATATTATTCTAAGTTGTATGCAGCTAATGAGAAACCAACTAAATAAAATGAATCGTTCTTATTCTGCATAAATATTTGTTTTTGCTCTTATGAATATAACTGGTTTCATTAAAACAAAAGCCAGTAATTTAAATTATAGATTTATTGGTTTAGTTCTTTTGCAGACACATAAGATTATTTAGTGCAAATTTAGTATAACGTATTATGAGTTTTTTTATAGAAGTGACATTCACATATCAAGTGGCTGGTGTTATTATCTGTAGGTTATTATTTCCTGATTTTTTGTATACACTTTCAGCTTGGTTTTTAAGCAACCAACATTTTCTCTTACATACATTTAACGATTAGATGATGACCACAGGTAAACAACGAGGTTGTATATATTTCTTCTGCATACATAAGCTCAGTTTCTTTGAATTGATGCCTAGTGCCTCCGTTATGTAGAGTAGTCGCGGTCTTGCATCCTCAGGTAAATTATTCAGGACTTTGTTTACAATTGAGGAGTTTTCGTTAATTATCATATTATAACCGTACTTACTTAGGTCGCCAAGAATCGCGCTTGTAATAGATTTCGTTAAACTCCTGGACAACCAAACCGGAACATGCCCACCTGTTTTCAAGGATTATGGTCTATGTAACTAGCCCCACAGGATTAGTTAAATTAATTAATGAACATAGACGAGGTCATTTTCAGTATCTTATCCTTGATTTGCTAGGTATTGTCTTAGTTACTTGTAAAGTAACATGTAACTTGAAGGCGGTGAATGTACTTTTAATGCGTCTATTTAGTCTTATTAGGATGTCATTTGCGATATCGTCTTTAATGTTTAGTCATAAATAGTGCTTTTTTTTTTTACCGATTTCGTCTATTCTAGTATTAGTTTACCGTTACACTAGATACTTTTGATGAATTTATATGAATGTTTTTTGGTAACATCTTTTTTAGTTTATCTATTTCTTTTTAACCAAGTTATCCAATTTTTATCTTATTATCTTATTATTATTACATCACAATAACTTTGTTTTATCACCAATCTTATTGTCGTTACTACTGTTGCCCTTATTTTACCAACCATTTTGACTTTATTGAGTAAATATCACTATCATCACCTTTAAATACGACACATTCACTTAATTTCGTTGTATTAAATGACTTTTTTAATTCACTGTTACATAACCTTTAGTATTTGTCTAAAGTCTTTTCTAAATGTTTAAGGATCAGATCAACACGGAATTTACTAATTCCAATCTACAAAATTGATATGCTCAATCACAATGTTCACATAGTTATCCTATGATATCATCTAGTCGTTAATTATTTATAGATTTGAATTGAAGTGGGCTGTAGAGATTAGTATTAAGTTTTAGTTGATTGAATTTGCTACAGTTGGATATTTCCTCCTGTGAACAATTGCTGTATATTGTAGTTCAATTTTCAGTAACTATTTTATACCAGGAGGCTACGATTATTTGCATCTATCTAGTATAGAATAGCCCGATTAAAGCTGAAGTCAGAGCTGGAAATAAAGATTTTATCGAAAATTCAAACCAATGTGTAACGATCATCAACTAAATGATGGAGAAAGCAGTCATAAATGCTCTAACTGTGCATTTAATGAACAATAATGTGTTTTAAGTAACCTTAACTGAGACTTATATATATATATATAAACCGGTTTACAAATGTGATTTGACTCTAGTTTCTTATAAAACAAACATTTAAGTACCACTTGATTGTCATACTACTAAAACCACAAACATTTTTTTTGGCCTTGTCCTTAAAAGGGTTTTCATCTCACGTAACTTCAAATTGAAATAATTTAAACAAGCCATAAATTATGAGTTTTTTTTTAACTTGTTAGCATTAATCGGTCACTTTCATTACACTAAACACAGATGTAAATGAGTGAATCTATATTACAAGATTATACTGAACGATTATTTTATGATAAGAAAAAATATTCGAGTACTTTTATAAGTTCCATGTGAACTATTTTCATTAACCATATAAATTTATCGTTTCTTTGTATTCTTATTCTCAACACAGTTTATCCTTTAAAACCAGTTTTCTGTTTGCTTATACTTACTAAAGATATTGAACAGCGATTGGTTCTGAGAAACGCCACAATAGGAGTGTTGCCTACTTATTGATAATTTTAAATATTACAGCAGTCTACATTATGTTGTCTGCTTAAAATATATATCGAAACAGCGCTTTTGAAAGCATTACTACCTTTAAGACAATATTTTATATGAACGTGCTTGGAATACATTTTCTTCAGTCCATCCTATCTACTTACTACCACAAGTACACGTAGATTCGTAGAGTTTTGCATTAGGGGGGGGGAATGATATCTGAAGGAAAGTGATCAGTGGTTTAATAGCTATCTAGTGTTGTATAAGGAAACTAGTTGAACATATAGTAAGGTACTCCAGTAGCATCCTGATTCCCTCATCAATTTCTGATTAGAACTAATCTCCTTTCAGCACAAGTTATTTGGTGACATAGATTTTCCTTCAGTTGGATACATGTGGCTTTTAAGATTATTCTGTTCATATTGTTTAATAAATTTCTTTGGATATTCATAGTCTAGAAGACTTCTATTAATTATTTCCAATTTATCATTAATTTTGTCGTTTGAGTGTAACACTGTCTCCTTTAAAGAGCGATTTTACTAGACCGTGATTATAACTGAGATGAAAAAGCTGTGGTGGTTTAAGCATCGTCCGTCAATATTTCCTCTTATCAACTGTTCTATCAAATCTATTTTGATTGTCACTAATTTGTTTACCTTTTTAAATGACACCAATATAAGCTGAGGATAACTTTTTTGTGGATCATTATTGGCTGACTTACTAGCTGCATATAATTCACCCGACAGGATTGCATAGTTTTGATAGAGTTATCTATCTTAGAGTCAAACGTTGCATTTAAAGTTCAAAGACTTAGTTCAGTCAGTCAGTCGTAAGCAGTGTTGAAGTTGGCATATATCTATGTCTGTTCAGGCTGCAATAGCACCGAGAGATGAAATTAGTAAGATGAATATCAAGCACGGAAACATAGTGGCGTCATTAGTAGTAAAAAACGATTGGGCATAAAGATTATTACTCAAAAAGTAGGGATGAATTAGTGTAATAAAAAGTTTAGAAGACAAATTTGGAATTTAGAGTCCTAGAAAGTAAACAGTAAATGAACCTGCGCGAATGCGACCGATCCTGTGGAGTTGCCTAACATCTCTAACCATCAGTCACAATATTTGCCAAAGCAAGTAACTTACACCAACCAACGTGGTTTAGGTCAACAGCCAATGACTTCGTGGATTGATTCTACGCTTTAGTTTGCTTCCATGTACACTTTACCTACTCTTATGCTATTAACATTAAGCATCAAAACACATAGCAATACATATCTCCACTATCTTATTCATTAAACATCTACATCGACTGATTTACTATCTTTGTATAGTTTCTTATGTCTAATTACGACACTGATTGCTCAGTGGTCCCAACTTAGATAAGGAATGATTTGGAGACACGTATGATCAAGTACTGGTAACTTGAGGATGCTCTCTACTTTTAGAGATGACGTCTCACATTCATGTAGTTCAACAAAGTGAGCTGTTGGTTAGCAGACGAAAACCTCATATACGTTTCAGCTGACGCATATTGGTAAGATTCAAACGTGCTCTCTGAGTCTAGGCAAGGATTTTGTTTGACACTGACCCACCAACGTTAATAAGACTCTTCATTTAAGTGAAGTGGTTATCGCTTCCAAGAAAAGTTCAGTCACGAGCAAAAGAACAGATACTTCTATCTATTTATAAATGATGCTAGATGATGAACTCCAGATTATTCGGATAATGGTTAGGACGAAGTGACGTCAGTTGGTAAACTTGAATATATTTATATATTCTTACTTTAAAACTCACTGAAGATCTATACACAGCCAAAACAAGTTCAATATCAAGATTTCTAGTCTTTCAGTGAATGTGATATATAGACTTTCAATTGGATATCACTTTTAATATGCGACAGTAAGTGGTATTTTGTTATTCAACTTCGGTTCATATTTTAAAAAATTCCCTAAAATGCCATATATACATAAATTATGAGTAATTTATCATATCAGTGAAACAACATTTCATGTTAACAACCATTCAATGTTTTGTTATTGTTGTCCTAGCAACATAATTTTCAATAAACAAAGTGTATATCTGAAACAGAATTCGTTTCTTTTTTTTCTTTTTTTCAATTTTATGCTAGAATAATTCGAAATGAATAATTAAAAAAATTGTATGCTAATATTGTCCGATAATTTGACAAGATGTTGTCTAGTTTTAATTACTCACTTGATATTTTTTTATATTTTTAATTGTAATTTATTCATACTATAAATTTATTTCCTGTAATAAGATCAAAGAGTTACAAATGTAGATTTGACTAGACACTAAATTGTTTAATGAAAACTTTCATTAGATAATGTGAACTAAGAATAACAGATGATTGTAAATATGTATTGTCTGACTAAATTTAATAAGATTACTCAACTAACAATGACTGAGTTACACTAGACTATAACTATATGAATAATTGACTAGTTGAAGGCTGAATTACTGTTATTATAATATTTATAATTGGGATAAAATTATCACTTGTCTACGGAAGATATATGTATGTATCTATTAAAAGATCAATAAGCTTCTTGGTTCTAGTCAGTGGTAGAATATATACACTTTGGTTGAAGACATTTGTTGGCATAGAGTAATACAAATTCACTTAAACCATGATATTTCTTTAAATCCTTTTGAATCTTTAAATGCAGATCATTATTCCTTTATAATTCTCGATCTTATTAGTTCTTTTTAAATTGTTTTCATTGATACAGTTAGTAAGAATTTATTTCTAATTTTCATATTGTCAATTTATTTCTCAAATGAACCAAACGGTAATATAGTAACACGACTTGATCCATATACTCACTAGGGTTTAAATTTTGTGAATTGAAACCTGACTTGACTCATACTAAGAAGATAACGTAAGTCACTAACACCAACTATGACACTATATATAGTAAATCAGTATGACTACGTAGATTTGACTAATGAGATGTACAGTGCTTGATGGCTAGTTAATTTATTCGAACTCAAATAATTATGTTAATTCTGAACAGTAGTTTGTTGAAATACAATTAATAAATCATTGCTGTCAATTATTTACTGAAGTTGGATTGTGACTGGCAAGCGGAATCCAGGGCGCGCGTTTCGTCCTATTTGGGACTCATCGGCTGGATGTACCTGCATCCCCATGTTGATGTTCCCGCTTGCCAGTCACAATCCAACTTCAGTATATAACTTGTGTAATAACGCTATATCGAGGCAATCCGCTCAGGATGCACATATGGCAACAGAGACTGACCAGTTTCAGTCCATTACAAATCAACGGGAAAATACAAGCTTATCCTAATTAGCTGTCAATTATTGGTTGAATTTCTGTGTTTTTTCATCTGCATGTCAGACTTAGACTATCCATAAACAGAGTTTTAATGCTATCACCTATACATAATATAAAGTCAATTTGTAGTGTAAGCACTACTTAATATTAAAATACTTATATACTAGAAGTTGCTCTAAATATCCATAAAATTTAAATCATTAAATTACTGATATACGCGCTGACATAGAGACAGGGTTACGACTAGTGCTAAGAATTACGATTCAAATTAGGGTTTAAGGTTAAGATGAGTAATAAGTTCAAGTTGCTCGAACACATCAGTATCTTTAATATTTGCCAACGAAGTTAGTGTTAATTTCACTTTTGATTGTCTTGCTGCTGTTGAATGATAATTAGGCTTAGATTAGTCAAGTTTGAATGTGGTTATTTAGGTCTTTTATACTCACTTAACACTCGTTTTAGTTTTACTACAATACGAAGAAATGATGATGCTTCACTGTAGAGATCTGATGTACGCTATATATATATATATATATATATATATATATATATATATATATATATAAAGCTTTTGTTACCGTTACTTTTTGTGTAACAAATAGTTTTAATTCTGATAGAAACAATTTTCTATTGGTTGATAAAACTACAGATCATTGTTCTCATTAAATAATACATCATTAATTATCTGTTTCTATGAAAGTTTATATTCAACATTCATTTATTTTAATAGAAAATGGTTAGTACTAATGTCGTAAGTTAGTTTCAGTTTTGATTACCATAACTATTATTGACGTTAATTAATGTTCGTCATCTTATTTCCCAGTGAATATTGATCAGTAATACCTTACAAAATAGAAAGTAAGGCTTTTACACCTCTTGCCTATCCATTATCCTCGTTATTTATTATGTCTTTAGTGATATCATTTCATTACAAATAATACACGTAAATATACATTCCTCCAATTTATGGAGATTTGTGTAAGTGATATCAATCAAGAATTGATCTCAGTATGAATACTATTAAAAACCCTTTGAAACAGGATAGCTGTTTTGGGTAAGTATAAAGTTTCTCATCGGTGCATATTCACGACCTCTCCAGAAATTGAATGCACTTTATTAAGGCTAACAGCGAATATTATTCAACAGTCAAAAAAATCGTTTATTATACATTAGTTGGTTCACATATTAATTTTATTCTGAATAGTTCACTGATGATTTCAATAACAATTCAATCTATAATTAACGAGGAGTTGAATTTAAAGGAAATCTCATATAAGGAAAACCTCTTCTCAAACTAATAAAGCTACACGCGTTATGTTCATAAGTTTCTGAACATATCATATATATATCGTTTATATTTTAACTTCACAGTTACAGTTTACATTATGATCCTAAAATATTTATTAACATAAGTCTTCCCAGCAAGTCAACACTCTATAACAGACTTTGAGTAATGGTCGTAATACTGTATCGCACATATTTTCGCCTTAATATATTATCATGTACTTTTATTTTCCAGCCCGTCGATGATTTTGATCTTGATCACTGGGGTAATTTCGAGCCTATTCATTCAATGGATGATCCGTCAACCATGATGGAACAAATGGAACGTCGAATGGAATCATTACGACAGAAAATGGGAACAATGTCTAGTTTTGGACCATCACATTTTTCTGGCCCTAATAGTTCAACTATGCAAACCTCGAGTTCACGTATCACATCATCTACTTCACATAGTAGCGGTAGTGATCCTAGAAATATGGTGACAAAAAGTAATGTTGTTGAATCTTCTCAACATACACGAACAGTTGATGGTGAGACAACAACTACTTCAAGTCATTCTAGCTCATCTTCGAACACATCAGGATTACCAGGAAGTAAAATTAATATAACAAATACACCAGGCAGTTTACTACCACAAACAAGCGTTCCTTGTGGTATGATGGATTTTCTCAAAGATGCCTATGAATTGGGAGATGATGGAAAGGTAGGAGTTTATAAAAATTTTCTTTTAAACTTCCAATTAAGATAAACATATTAATTCTCAAGACTTTAAGTGACACAAAAAGACTAGAAACTGATTGAGAAACCTGTTTTGATTGTATATTTTTTCTGAATACAGTGCGGTGATATATAAAAACTTAGCACTTACATAATGGTTTTGCAGCATCATGACAAATCCTCACTCTGTTCTATTCTGTATTTGATTATTGATTAATTTACCAGTTGAACTTATTGAACAATTAATGACCACCCCAATAGTTAGCTTATTGGATACAGATATAAAAGACTGTTTTCAAATAACGAGTACTGACTTAGACTAATCATCCAATGTCATACCATACTTGAAAATTATATATATATATATAATTTCCAAGCGTGTAATTTTATAGTTTGTAATTTCATAAATAGAATCATCTTGATTTCATGCGTTCACTTATTTATTTTTTGTAATGTAACACTGTGATTAAAAGCATTTAGAGCGAAATTTATACATGATAAGAAGTTTCTAAGCGAAGCTCATTACTCAATCTTGATCTCTTTTATGATAAAGACAATCGCCTATAAGACATGAAAGTGACGTTCACAATGCTTGTCGATCGTCCATAACAATCGACTATAAAGTCCATTTTAGTTATTTCAGTGATTTTCGTTAATGATAAAGGAATTTCTTATATTCCCATTTTAGTAATATCAATTAACTCATGTATTAGATCACTATAGGTATCATTCGTCAATCTCGTTTTTATAAAAATGATTAATTCGAGGTATGTTTTTTATCCTAATCAAAACTGGAATGCTTAAGTAATTTCATTTACATGTACATCAGTGTATTTGTCACTGGTAATTTTACCTAGATAACATTATTAAAATACAATGGCTAAACTCGTTTTTTTATACCAGCAATAAAATTAGGAAAAAGAGCTCTGTCGGGCTAAGTGAGATGTGATTTCAATCAATCAATCAATGCCTGTTACTCCAAGTGGAGCATAGACCGCCCACCAGCATTCTCCAGCCAACTCTGTCCTGGGCTTTCCGTTCTAGCTCTTCCCAAGTGCTGTTCATTCTCTTCATGTCTGTTTCCAATTCCCGACGCAATGTGTTCTTGGGCCTTCCTCTGTTTCTGTGGCCTTTAGGATTCCAAGTCAGTGCTTGTCTTGTGACACAATTTGATGGTTTCCTCAGTGTGTGTCCAATCCATCTCCAGCGTCTTTTCCTAATTTCTTCCTCAACTGGAAGTTGATTAGTTCTCTGCCACAACAGGTTGTTGTTGATGGTATCTGGCCAACAGATCCGAAGAATCCTACGCAGGCAGTTGTTTATAAATACTTGTAACTTCTGTAGGATACTTTTTGTAGTTCTCCAAGTTTCAGCTCCATACAACAGGACTGTCTTCACATTTGTGTTGAAAATTTTGACTTTTATATTGACTGACAGTTGGTTTGAGTTCCAGATGTTTTTCAGCTGTAAAAATGCTGCCCGTGCCTTACCAATCCGCGCCTTCACATCCGAATCAGACCCTCCGTGTTTGTCGATGATGCTGCCCAAATATGTAAAGGTTTCAACGTCTTCCAGAATTTCTCCGTCAAGTGTAATTGGGTTAGAGTTTGTTGTTTTGTATCGGAGGATCTTGCTTTTCCCTTTGTGTATGTTGAGGCCTACTGCTGCTGAGGCTGCTGCTATATTGTTGGTCTTCTTCTGCATTTGATGATGTGTGTGAGAAAGAAGAGCTAGGTCATCTGCAAAGTCCAAGTCATCTAGTTTCGCCGATGTTGTCCATTGTATTCCGAGAGTGCCTTCAGATGTTGCAGTCTTCATGATCCAGTCGATGACCAGTAGGAAGAGGAAGGGCGAGAGTAAGCAGCCTTGTCTAACACCGGTCTTCACTTCGAATGAATCTGTGAGCTGACCTCCATGCACGATTTTACAATGTAGTCCGTCGTAAGAATTTCGTATGATGTTGACTATCTTCTCGGGTACGCCGTAATGTCGTAGAAGGCTCCATAATATTCTCCTATCCACGCTGTCGAATGCCTTTTCATAGTCGATGAAGTTGATGTAAAGTGGTGAATTCCATTCAATTGATTGTTCAACAATGAACCGTAGAGTGGCGATTTGATCGGTACATGATCAATCTTTACGGAATCCAGCCTGTTGATCTCGGAGTTGGCCGTCGACTGGGCCCTTTAATCTGTTCAATAACACTCTGTTGAAGACCTTTCCTGGTACTGAAAGTAGAGTAATGCCTCTGTAGTTCTCACAATTGCTGAGATCGCCTTTCTTTGGTATCTTGATGAGGTACCCTTCTTTCCAGTCTGCTGGAACTTGTTCTTCCTCCCAAATCTTCCTGAAGAGAATGTGGAGTATCTTTGAAGTTGCTTCTATATCTGTCTTCAGTGCCTCTGCTGGTATGTTGTCTGGTCCTGCTGACTTGCCACTCTTGAGCTGTCTGATGGCCATTTTGATTTCTTCGACTGTTGGTGGGTCTGTGCTTATAGGGAGATCCGTGGAGATGTGATTTACCTAGCATAAATTAAGATGAGTATAGAGATCTTAGTGATCAACACTTGTTTAACATTTTTACTGCATTTAGCGTTGATAAACTCTTTATATAATAACTAACCATTTACAGAACATAATCTTGACAATAATCCTAATGCTAATGCTAATTCTAATGCTAATGCTAATAATAATAATAATAATAATAATAATAATAATATTATTATTATTATTATTATTATTATTATTATTATTATTGTTATTATTGTTATTATTATTATTAACTCATTTAATAATAGATAGAATGATAGAAAGAAAAAAATAACGCGATCATTCACAATCAGCTATGCATCTAAATCTTTTTATACAATACTGATTTGAATATGCATATGTTTGTGATGCCGTAGTTGATTATGTAAATGTTATACTTCTGACAATCTGATTCCCATGCTAATTATCACTTAAATGCAGAAAAACTCAACTTTTATCTTTATTATCCTGTTCCCTCGAATGTTTTTTATCAGACCCGATGTGCCTTGACATTCAGGAATGTCCATAATAAACTCATCGAATCACACATTAGCTCGTTAGTTAACCAAATTGTTAGAAGCGATCCGCAGAAAAATGGAGATTTAAGGTTTTAAAGGCACACTAATTTTTCCCAAGAAATGAATAATGTAAACACATCAGATTAATTCATGGTATCGTTTGATGTTTGTTCAGTAATTACGAGCATACTGTTAGAATGAACAGCTAGTATAATTTGTGAACAGTCTGATTTATCCCCCCTTGCCTCAGAAAGATTTAAGAATTCTATTACTGCTCTGCACAAAAGTGATTCAATTCACGTTCGATAACTAGTTGCATAAACAAACTGATGGATTGGCCAAAAAAATCATCAATTGGGCCTATTCTTGCTGGCTAACCGGCAAAACACGAAACTGGAATCGAAACTACAACATATTATTCTAGGTTTATCGAGGATACCTTTATTTTATGTAATAATATGATTCACACTTCTCTCATGCTTCATTATTTTAGTGGTGTTAATAAAAACATAAAGTTTACAGTGGAACATAAACTAGATGATCAGTTCAATTTTTTAGACCTGAATGTAAGGCGGAGATATAGTGGAATAGTTGAGAAAAACATACAGAAAAGAAACATTGACAGACAACTTTTTCATGTTAGTTATAATCACAGACTAGTAAAATCGCTCTTTAAAGGAGACAGTGTTATACTCAAATGACGAAATTAATGATGAATTGAAAATAATTGATAAAAAGCCTTATAAACAATGATACCCACAGAAATTTATTAAACAATACGAACAGAGGAATCTTAAAAGCCACATGTATCCAACTGAGGTAAAATTTATGTCACCAAATAACTTGTGTTGAAAGGAGACTAGTTCTGATAAGGAATTAATGAGGGAATCAGGATGCCACTGGAGTACCTTACTATATGTTCAACTAGTTTCCTTATACAACACTAGATAGCTGTTAAACCATTGATCACTTTCCTTCAGATATCACTCTCACCCTGAAACTCTGTTTTCAAACTTACATGTACTTTTGATGACAAGTGTATAAGATAGACTGAACAAATGGTTTTTGCCAGGTTTTCCGGGCATGTTTCTAGTGACCTTTGTCTTAAAGGTAGTGAGGTTTTTATAAGTACTGTCCTCTAGTCACCTTTAAAACAGCCAACATAATGTTAGCTTCTCTAAAGCATTCCAAATTGACTACAAATAGGCAATTTCCTTAGAATTGTGTTTTGCAGAACAAGTGTTTCAAAAATTTTTAAACCTGAATTATTTATAAGAACGGATAACATGATAAACTTCTCTTTACCATTATGTATGTTAATTCTTCTTTCTGTGTAATTCTTTCTCATTTTTACAAACAACTTATCGAGTAATTGTGTAATCATTTATCCTAATTTTCTCTTGATTGTGCATCACCTTATCGTCAAAAGCGTGGAAGAGCAGCAGGACCTGATGGATTAACCCATGAGATATTTAAGGATGATATTTAGGGACAGTGATCCAGTTTTGGCAACGAGATTAACCGGGATCTTGGCTAGAATCTGGGAACTGGACTCAATCCTATCTAACTGCTGTCGAACACTAATCGTCCCAGTTCATAAGAAAGGACAGAAGTCTTCTTGTGACAATTACTACTGAATCAGCTTAACGAATATAGTGTCTAAAATATTGGCTTCAATAATACTTCGACGTTGACTAAAGCTCGTGAAGAGTTAACTAGAGAAAACCAAGGGGTTTCCAGATTTGGACGTAGTTGTATAGACCAAATATTCACACTTCGGTAGGTTTTGGAACATAGGCACACTTTTAGACGCCCAACAATAGTTGTATTCCTTGGCATTAAGGCGGCGTTTGACTCTATCGATCGTAAGGTTATGTGGCAATGTCTGTCATTGAAAGGCGTACCAGAGAAGTTGGTTAACCGTATACAGGCTCCCTACTTAAACACCACATGTCGAGTTAAGGCTTATGGCAGACTGTCGTCAGAACTGATTACTTCAAGTGGTGTTCGCCAAGGTTGTCCACTTCCTCCATTCCTATTTAATTTTATCATCGATATACTTTTAGAGTTAACATTGTCATCGTCTGACTTCTCCGGAGTTGACCTCCTTCCAGGAGATCAACTTGTTGACTTAGAATATGCAGATGATATAGTTCTATTGGATGAAGATGCTGACAAGATACAGGATCTTCTAACTACCCTAAACATCAATGTAAGCATGCTTGATGCGATTCTGCCCATCAAAATGCAAAATGTTGCTTCCGGATTAGCCTACTTCGGCAACGAAATAAGTGATAAAGAGCTAAGTAGTTGAATGTGTTGACCACTTCACTTGTCTTGGCAGCCTCATCAGTCCTGATAATTTGGTGTCTGATAAAATATAGGCTGGTATACAGAAGGCTCGATTGGCTTTTGCCAATTTGCGTCACTTGTGGCGTAGGCGTGACATCTGTCTACTGACCAAAGAACGCATTTACTGCACAGTAGTTCGATCCGTTTTACTTTATGGATGTGAAACATGGCCAATAAGGATAGAGGATATTCTTAGGCTTCTAGTATTCGATCATAGATGTCTTCGGAGTATTGCTCGTGTTTGCTGGGAGCACCGATTAAACAATACTTGGGTTAGGAATAGAGTACTAGGTAAGTATGGTAAATCTATTAATGAAGTAATAAATCTTCATCAGCTAAGGTGGTTAGGACATGTGTTACGTATGCCTGACCAACGCCTACCTCGACGAGCAATGCTGTCTGGTGTGGGAGTAGGCTGGAAGAAAGCTAGGGGCGGACAAACGAAAATATGGCACCAGTTCATGAATTAATTGACAGTTGGGCTGAGCCATGTTGATAAGTGCAGACTACCTGGTTGGGGTCCGCGTGATGATAGTAACAAATGTTTAGAAACTTTGTGTAACATGGCTCAAAATCCTTGGCACTGGCGCAGATGCATCCATTTCTTGTCTACCTCCAAATCCTATTCTTCTGAATGCATCAAATTTTCTTTTTACTTAGTTATATTTACTTAAATTTCATCCTCACCATTAATACTAACTGTGTTTCTACCTCCACTATTCTGGGATTCGTTCCGACAATTTAATCTCTTTCTGCTAATTGAGACATAACAACTTAAACTGATGTACGCATGTACCAAGTTCTACGTTGTTACTGATTGACTGGCTGACCTTTTCGTTATTTATACTACTAAGACGTAGTTCTTCCTTTTTATTAAGTGTATTCACAATCATATCATGTATTCTTTCCTAATTATTGTAATTTTTATTTCCATTCTAAACATTCACCTTAACCTCAGAAGATAAATTTTGTTAAAAATTTGATTCTGTATAGCTCCCTGCACTTTTAGTGTTTGCATTTGACAAGAAGTTTTGAAATATTATAAATTCATTCTATTCTGAAAACCTTTTACATCTTGCGTTGTTAGAACTTATGTAGGGAATAGGTTGTTTAAAACTATGCAGTAGTTAAAAATGGGACATTTTTCCATTAACCGAACGTAACCAATTAGATCACAGTATTGAAAGTGTTTGAAGAAAATGTTACAAATCTTGACAATTTACCTAATTACTTATGGTCTCAGAATACTGAGAATGTTTATAATAGCAGCTGTAAAGCGACCTGTTTTGTTGGTCATTGAAATTTATTTACTTTATTTGCATGATATTTATCTACTGTTAAATTAGCGATATTCAGTCACACATTATACACCTTCCACTAATGATTACTTGACTGTAACGGTCACTGGTACTCATAATTATCTGAGTTCTAGGCGACATTCTGAATATTATTAGCGTTTTTGAAAAATAGGATAGAGGGTGTCTACATAAAATGCACTGACTAAAGTAGCTGAATTATTTACAGTGCTAAAAATGCATCATATCTGTTTTTTATTCAAGTCTAAATCTATAAAATCAACCTATTTTCTTGTCTATTTTTCTGTCTACACAACATCGGCGAATTATGGTATGTACAGTGTATTGTGCATTTGGTTTTTTAATTATTTATGTACAGACACCATTGTGATTGAAATGATAACAAAACAGTAAAGTAATGCAAACTAGAAGAATGTGTATAAAAATTAATTGAATTACATATTTTCTTCTATTCTTATTTTAACTGCTTAAATCAGTTTAATATGTTTAACTGTTCAAGATGAATTGATTGTATGCATATATATGTTAAAATAATATGTCACTTGGCATTTTTACATAGAAGACAAATTTGGAATGAATAATAATTTACATTTTAACAGATCCACGCTTCTCCCAGCATAAAATAAATCTTTGAATTTTCCTTCATCCATCGAGTCAAACTTGTTTGCTCTGATGATAGAACAGAAGATAAAATGGTTAAACTGTAAATAATGTTACCCAAAAAACGGACATTCCACTAAATTCATCTATAAGTACATAGTGGAAAGTAAAATCAAGACTTGAATAAACAGTAGAGAAGAAAACTCCCTATCTACCACTAGACTGCAAAAGCAAAATAGTAAATAGCGTATAACGAAAATACTAAACAGATGTATCAAAAATACATCCAACGCCCTCAAGATACACGTCACTTTTCCAACTGAACTATTGCTCACGAAACAACGATAAGATTCCATACATATGCTTGACTGTGTGTACTTATTAATTTAACTGCTCTAGATCCACTTACATAGGTCATACTCGAAGGCTCTTATATTCGCGATCATGCGACTATATAATAGCATCTTTATCCAAAGGTGTAACGAAACCCACTATTCTTGGCCGCTTAAATTAGCTGCGGTCATAATATCATGTTTGATGAAGCTTGACAATTATATACAAAATTATTAATAATTTTCATAAAGGTTTAGATTACCTCTTCATTGCATTTGAAACAATAGGCATTAATTCAAAAAAACTGAACTTACGCATACAAAAGAAATATGTCTAAACCTTGTGGCATCTTGCCCCACAATAAGTCCTCATTCCTAAGTTTCATATCATTTCGTATCATTATTCAAATTCTTATTAGTAATAAATATCTTGAACTTTATTACTTATCATTAAAGACGCATCACTAATTGTACTATTGTTACTACTTTAATCGTACTTTACACACGACTTTGACCTTATTAATTAAATACCATCGCATTTTGGCATGACACATTTTTGTAACCTGGCTATATAACATAGTTGTACAGAATTTTGTCTTGTAACCTTTCATTGTTATCTACAACCAAATTTTAGTATTTAGAGACTTTATCGACGTGTAATTTACTCATTTCAGTTCACAACCCTGATAAACTCTGTCACACTTCTCATATGCCATATGTTACTAACTAACGTCACATGATATTTATGGATTTTTAAATGTAGAACCTAGTAAAGAATCCAACGAAACAGTTCGTTGTAACGTTTTTTAAATTTTGAATAAGTGTTTTAGTTTTTAATATTTACTAAATATTCTGTTTTCAGTACTTTCTGCCGTTTATGCTTACATTTTCATGAAACATTCTATATCTATCTGTAAATTTTATTGACTGGAAGTGAAAAGTACAGTATACCTACTGAATATTAAAAATGTTGTGGATTATCCTAACTCGTAGTTGAGTGTGATTTCTGAATATACTTAGTTTGTAAGAATACGAGAGATGGAAATAGTGACTTACCAAGGTTGTGACGTTTCAGCAACGAAGGTTTCTACATTTTAGTTAGTATTGTACATAGTATGTTTTGCTAAAATGAAGTTTTTATTTAATTACTCAAATAATTATTCCAACAATTCGAATTCACTTGAGTGTAAAATGTAAACCACTGGACGCCGACTCAGTGGTTTCTTGGGAAATGTACTCGTCATGAGGCCTGCATGTTCTTGGGTTCAGTTCTAAGCGTCTTTGTCAGTTTACATTTTTGATGAGAACGAATTAGTTACCCTAGATTTCTTGGTTGTCATTGCCTGACTAGGTAGTCAGCCTGTCAACAGTTTTTTTTGATTCAACTATACAAAATTCCTGTCTTATAAACAGCATGACATTTTAGATTTGCTGTTGATGTTGCATACCCTGCACAGTTTTGTATCTGAATGAATAGCATGTCAAGTTTTACTCAAATACAGATATCTAAGCAGATAATAATTGTCGAAGGAGCGAAGCCTAAAAGTGGGTTTCAACAAATACTGGGTTTCTTCATTCCTCTGCGACTAGTAATTTAGCATAATAATCATAAAGATGACTCATTAATGGCAATTTGATTGTATTGGCAATTGTATTGTAGTTCAATAGTATTTTTATTGTATTTCACTAAGTATAACATGATGGAATCCAAACCCTAAAATTTGCTAATATACGGGTTTTATAAAAGTGATATTTTTCTTTTTAATAATTAAAATATAACAGTGATATAATAATAGCTCAGTAATAATCTTAAATATTAATACTAGCAGTTATTCTGGGAGTGAAATGAATATGAACAGTTCATTTTAAGATAGACTGTATCCCTCGAATTTTACTTAGTGATTTATGCCTTTTAATGCGAATCATCAGGAATTTTCTCATCTATAGGTTCAACCCTAAACGCAGCCAAAAAGAGAGCATACTAATGAATATCTTAACAGTATAATTAGTTACATCCAGTGATTTATGTTAGTTTGAAGTTGATATCAATCAGTTGTGTGAAAATTGTCATTAGATCATAATCGATTTATAAAGGACTATATTACTATAAATAACAAGTACTGGTTAGGTAATGCACTTCTAATATACACAATGCAAATAATGTAAGGAAAAAGAGTAAGCAAAGCTTTAGCATAAGTGGATAAATGAAATTTTTTAGATTTTATATCTTACGCCAAATACAAACATTTGATTTTAATGAGTTCTCATTTTCACAGATTGATTTTAACATTGAAATCAATTTTATCTACTAATTATTAGTGTAGTTTTGGTCTCGTTACAAAGTAACTTCGACTGTAATTAGATCACATAATCAGAGAGCTCGTACCAGCCTATGCAGTTTAGCTTGTGTCTTCACGGCAGTGCACACCTACGACTCCATATGAAATAAAACATTATATTCGGACCACAGTCGGCACTTTCTGTTTAGCTTAGTAATTGTGCATATAATAATTCAAATGATCAACTTCATTTAATATGTGATATAACACAAACCTCAGTAAATGTCGTCAACCAGTTACACTATCACATTTATTATTTAACTGAATATATAGTTCACAACTTCATACTAGAACTTTGAACGGAATCCTACAAGCTAGTGCTTTCTGATTTTCATGGCTTTCATGTTGACTGATTGCACTCAATTATTTTAACAACGAATGTTATGTGCTGTAACAATGTTCACACTGAACTATTTCAAAAATATGTTTTTGTATGATCTAAGTATTTAAACATTATATTAATAAGATAACATAGTTTCGGATCAAATGGTATTCTACAAGCACTGTCAAGTTAATTAAACTAAACGTTTTTGTATCCAATTATGGTATCGCGCATAAATATTTATTTATGGAGAATAAAGCTGAATCATCAGAGCATGCACAGTCTGCTGATTTATAACCGACCAACAGTTGTTTGCATGAATCGGTAGATACAGTTCAAGCTTTACGCAATTAGATGCTATTGTATTAGTAGACAAGCTTGTAGGTTTTCTACTTTAGTTTTTATTCATCCAAGGTGATTTAAGGAATGTGTATTTAGCGCACCGCTGACAAAAGAAAAGAAAGATAATGATAGACTCAAATATATCATGCACAAATTTACACAAGAGTAAGGAGCATAATGGTTCAGTATTTCTTTTAAGAATTGAACTAAAACTTATATTACTTGCTATTCTTGTTGGGTGTTAGTATAGTGCACACATTGTTGAGGGAACGTTTACATCGAAATTTGTGGGATTTGCTTGTGATACATATAACTGAGCATAGAATCGTAATCAAGAAGTTCATCCTTACTCGTAAGCAGCGTAAGATCTCGGATGATACGAACTCTGTGTAAGATATTAACAGCACACAAATATACATAAACAATATTAATTTTGATATATTCTAACTTATTATAATATGCATTAATTTTCCTCATTAACAAACCATTCGGCTCGGTCATAATTGAATCGATATTAGACTTTAGGCTAGTTAATAATATTTGTTATCATTGAGGAGGTATTCATTTGTAGCGAATAATTCACTGACAAATAAATATTACATCCAAAAATATGACACACTGACACAATGATCCATTCTGTCACGCTGTGCGTAAACTTCAGAATTACGTAATCTAATGATAACAGTTTTATTAGTAGATAAAAAGCAACTAAAGTAAACCAGAGAGGAAAAACATGATTTTTGTCACTGCGTTGCCTTCCAACAGAAACTATAATTATCAAACGCTAACAGTTCTATAGACAGCACAAAATCTCACTTTTTTAAAAATTCCTTGTGGCTTTTACTATTTTACCTTTTCTTCAGTATATCTCATAGATTAAGCCTGGCAATAACATTGAATGCAAAACGTATATGTAAAATATTTCAATTGGAGTATGCTAAAGTAATCATCATCTGGTTAATCTTAAGTATGACTATGAAGGTTTTTAACTTAAATTGTTAAGTATGATAATCCGAAATTCTTTGAACTATATGGTTTAGTTATGAACATTTCGTAACCATTCTGGACAACATCCGAATTAAAAATAAACAGTTTGAACTTGATTCTGATGTTATCCAGAAGGACAGTATATAGCCCGTAATCGAATCATCCAGACAAAGGGATTCAGTCAAGCAAGCTATTCCCATCAGGTTCTTTACTTTGTAATTTAGTTCCAATTAACATGTTTACGTTTTCGTGACACTATATGGCCAATTCCAAATATTCATTTTGTGTCTTTCATTTTCAAGGACAAAGCCTCCTTGTCATGCGCTAAAACACAGTAGATCTCTTTATGCCGAATTTATTTTTCTATATCAGTTTCTCATTTATTTGTCTTGCGCTATAAGTTGTCATAGTTTGTTAAATAGCATTCTCTCCTACACAAATAATTTTGTCCATTTTGTTAGTTCGTCACAATTTTCGAATTCCTTTATGTCTAACAATGTCTGATAATATGCAATTTAACTTTTATTAAGCTCATAGTAACAAGAAATATAAACATACAAAACTTTAAAATCTTATAAATTCATTTGTAAAATATATTACTGACTTCATTCTTTTTATTCTATCATCCACTCTGAATGAAAGTTCTAATAATAAAAGTGAATATTGTTGACTAAATATCAGTTAGGGTGAAATAAACTGCAATTGTTAGGTGCATACACACTCAGTTGGAAACAGTAGTAAGAGAGGTACAAAAGATAAATTCATAGTTACGTAATCATTGGCAATAGAAATTAAAGAAACCAAAGTAACAAGATATCCGTTCAATATAGGTATATGAATATAAGTGGTATTATGAATCAAGAAAAAGAAATTACGGTTATCATTCAGCTGACATGAATCAACAAAATAAGGATGAATTCATATTATTCTGCATCATTTGTTGTTCTTGCTCTGTTCGACTTCATAATGGAACTAATTGCATGAGGTTGTCAATTTATTTTAAACATTGGTCCTTATAGATGCGAGTTTACATTATGCTGTTGCTATTTTAAATGACCCTTACGGATCTTAAATACTTATTCATCGAAATCCTTCATATCTTAAATGAAAGACAAGAGTATACTATTATAAAGTATCTACCAGTTTTATAGCAAAATACCACGATTCCTGTTGATTTAATATCGCGAATTGATCTGAATTAAACAACCATTGATCACCGAGAAGCACTAAACATTTATTTCGTCCTAGTATAGGATTCTTCAACAATGCGCATCCATGGCCCCACCAGGAATCAAACTAAAGACCTTTTGGCTTCGCGGTGAACGATTTACTGTTGGCGTGGTCTTGGATGCATACTGCTGAAGAGTCCCATACTGGGACGAAACAACTATTTAGTGCTTCCTGGTGATCAATGATTATCTAATTCAGACTAATTCGTAATATCAAATTAACATCCAACTATCTCCACAACACCTAATTAATAAGAAAATAATGGTAATTTTTATTATAATAATGAATAGTGAACGTAAATAGAGGTAGGAGTGAGATGTGACCTATAAATTATCACATACAATTGTATAGTTTGATAATAAATTCAATGAAAATAAATTCCTTTGTCGAATAAATTTGTTTTATGATTAAGTGGATATACTTAAACTAAAAAAAATTTATATTACACTGCTGTTATAAATTACATGAACTTTTAATAATGAGCTTAAAGTTAATATACCATTAGCTTTTAGTTAAACATCATAGATAAGCTGAATTATTATCCTTTAATAAACATTAATTACCATTAGAATTATTTCATTATCAAATAAACTCTCTTAGTAATTTGATCATTAGAGATTTATTTGTTTGTTGTTTACAAATTTAAGAACAATTACTTTATGTGTAGTTAAGTGATTAAATTAGTACTAATAATAATTTGTAGATAATTTAACTTAAGTTGTGTAGTTCAACTATGCACAATTCTTAATAGTGTTTAAGGTTAAATATTGATATCAGGTGATTGAAGATACCGGATTAGAAAACCAACTTGGCATAAGTATCGTGTTAGGTGACACACGTCAACAAGGTTTATCTTTAATAGTGAAGCGATTGATAGTATTTCTGGGATTCTAGCCAGGGTAATATAGCTTAACGATATGAGCCTTGAATAACCTTCTATAAGACTGAGATATTTACACTGCTCTATGATAGAGAAGTATTTATCTAGATTTAAGTACTGATCAAACAAATTACAACTTGATCGTTGAATTTCGATTAGTTCTAGGGACTAAACAAATATAATATTAGCCACCAATTAGTTATTTGTAAATACTTACTTGGCTATTGTTAACTGTCTCAAAATCTTAGAGTTTGTCTTGCTGCCTGTTATTTTTTGTTGTTAAAAGAGTGCGATCTCTTAAATTAATCTAATTCTACTAAATGCTTATTTCAGCTGATCGTTGCATTAAATGATATGTTAATAAGATAACCGTCAGATCACTATTTATGAGCAATAGTTATATTGTAGTCTGATTTTCTACATGTTTAACCATATGAGTGATTCATCAAAATTTATTCAAAAGTACAGCTGTCGATTTATCTGATTTTTTGATGTTCTGCCTGGAAATTTGGGGAAATGGAAATTTCTTATGGTTTACCATTCATGTATGAAAATACGCTAAATGAATTAGTAGATTTGTTATTAGTGACGTAGGCTAATATAGTGATTGTCAGTTAAATATATCTTCCACCGTATTTCTGAATATAATTTATCCTAAATTCATTTATTCATTTTTGGTGGTGTTGCTTTCTTTCAGGTGGATAACTTGATAGTCAAACCATTCAGCTTCTACTTATTAGGCACAGATTCACACCTTTTTAATCTTCAAATTGAATTTTCCAGTTCCTAGGACCTCGAAAACCTAACTGTGCTAAAGTTGTCCTAAAATTATCTCAATATTCATTTAGACTTATGACTACTAAGTCATTATAGTGAATTATTTGAATTAAGTTAAAAAGATCTTGTCAATTTTATATTTCAACCTTATTTAACCTTATATATTTTTCCCGGTGTTGATAAGTTTAAAATGAATACAACAAAAATTCTAAAAAAAAAGTACCCATTTGAACATGTGTCCATTTAGAGTCAGTGACTTAGTGCACAACAGGTTGGCATTCTATGCAGTAGATACTGGGTTTGAATCTCGGTGTAAACATCATCACTTGGATTCAAGTAAGTCTAGCCAATTAACCCGAACCAGTGAAATGTCAGCCATAGGTTACATTGGTAGTCACTATTCAAATATACTAAGCCAATAATTATCAGATAAGTATTGCTTATCAATATTTCATCGTTTTGTATATTATAAACATAGTTCACAATAAAATTTTCTTAAGGCTTTAAAGTTGTCTAATTATTTTTTAAAATAAAGTGGAAACTTATTGTTACTATTTTTTTGATTTTGTTTATTGTTCCAAAAAAATATTAAGGTACATTTCAAAGTACGATTTGATGCCAAAGATTTTGCTCCAGAAGACATTGAAGTGACTACAGTTGATAATCATCTTCGAGTTCATGCCAAAAAGTCAATTAAATCAGGTAGTACAACTACTGAACGTGAATTTCGACGTTCTATTGACTTACCAAGATCAATTGATCATGAACATTTTCAATGTCATTTGACAGAGGTAAGATTAGCTATATCTACTATTAATAGTAAATGATTAAACTGCATCTACATATATATATATATATATATATATATATATATATATATATATTCATGCGTCTTTTATTCTCGGATTTACTGGAATCATTTATCAATAATAATTTTAATTTTGCTTGGTATCATTCAAGAACCAAATGAAGATTGATATGTATAGAGCACACTTGTATAAAGAGTTATTATATCACCTATATTAAACAGAAAATAGCTTAAAATCATAGTCCAGGAGTGGTTAGCCAATGATGCCATTCAGAAAAATACCTAAAGTCGAAAAGGAAGAAGATATTTTGAAATTATTTTTCAGAAACAGAAGAAATTAAGGTATTTGAGATAATTTTCAACCTGCTATCTACTTACTACGGAGAGATTAACTACGCTTATTTCTCGAGCCGAAACATACATATGACCAGAATCTACTCAGGAATTTCTGAAATAGACTTCAACCTTTAGTAACAATTATTCATGATATTTTGAAGATTTTAACGCTTTGAAGTACAGCGTAGTTTGCTTACCATTGTATTTTCTCTTAACATTGAAACAACTAATAATAATTTTTATATAGAACCAGTGTATCTATAATCTATCATCAACCAGAATGAATGCCTCAAATGTGTAACATTGATTGAGTTCTGTTCGTTGTCGATACGAAGTGAGTTTCACAGTGCGAAAGAAGATGCATGCAGAATGTTCACCCTTAATAGTCAACTCACACAAGTGAGAAAGTGCCATCATCTATGAAATTCAAGAAGTTGAAATTTAGACCCGAATTCATTGATGTACATCTAGAGCCAGTATCGCACATAATAATGAGTAAAATGTTTCCTAATTACAATGTATTCTTGAAAAACCATTCTTTGTTATACTCAGCTCTTTAATATAGAAACATTACTATCTTTAATGATTGAAAAAATAAATGTTAGTTTCAATAGTAGATGACACATCACTATCTAATTTAATAAAATGTTTTCGATTCGTATTTGTGGCTCTCCTAATGTAGTGTCTACATCCTTACAGTCCTCCAACAAAAATGTTCGTTTGTTTCTGTTTTAACACTTAAAGTCACTTATGTTAAACCATATGGAAGTAACTGATTAAGCTACTACCGAATGACCATGACTATAGTTCATTTAGTCAGTCTGTCAAAAAAGCGCTATCAATTGGAAAGAAGATGAATATACATTGATTGAACAAATTGTTTTGTTTATTTTTATCGCCATGGTCACTAAAGGACGAAATATTCAATAAAACCTAATCATTCGATGCTGTTAGGTAATAGGGTTTTTGAATCCTGTGGTAGACCATTTGTGAACACATTCACTCCCATTCTGGTTTTTATTCAAAAGTTGATGTCAGCTTAAGTGTGGATTTGTGCAAACTGTGAGTATCGACAGAACAACCTTCATTTATGTCTCTATAATCTGGAAACCATAGGAAGATTAGGTTTTGATTTATTGTTTTATATCTCTAATATCACTTAATTCATATTGCAGCGCCATTATTTCAATATACCGTCAATGACAGCCTTATCACCTTTTAACAACTGATAAACTTTGCATATAAAGCATACTAAAAGAGGAGAAATATATATATATATATATATATATATATATATATATATATATATATATATATATATATATATATATAACATTTCTATTGCCATTTGATAAACATGCATTAATTTAAATGTACACAATCTGTGAAGAATGAATAGAGTAGATGCTTATTTAAAAATCGACAGAATACCTCACCTCAGAGTGTTTGTGTTGTAGTAAGTAAACATTTTAGGCTACGCTGCTGTCTTTTCTTGTTTAGCAAATTGACCAGTCCACTAGAGTCTTCAAGTGTTTGAAATAGACATATACTTGCTTCTAATTGGGAACGCCTGGATATGGACACACAGTTTACAGATAATCTTTACGAAGCGTATGTAGGTTGTTGCAGTCTACCTAATATGGGGCCCGTGAAGTTATGTTCACTAGTGGTTCGAGTCATTGTGCAAGGTGGCTCAAAATTAGTCATAAATAAGGCAGATGCATTTATCGTGTTCTGAAACTAGTGTGCACTTTTATTCCATGAATTTTAATTCTTCTCTCACCATCTCTACGACTAACCCTGTTTTACAAATACTGATAATATTATCTTGGGACTTTATATCACTGTACTCACAACTACACACACATTCACATAAAATCAGTCCCGTGGAAAACAATAGTTACTTCTAAATCACTAAGTCATAATACAATCATTTCCATACATCACTTTACTATTTGATGTTTGTATTTGCAACATTTATGGAAACAAATTATATTAAACTTTGTGATGACTAGGTAATATTATATCAGTCACTATGGATATCATTATTATTCAATAATGGTAAAGTTAATTTTATCTATTTTTAACTTTTGTTATCTTAATGTATACAAAGTTCAAGGCCAAGTTGAAATACTTTAAGTTACCTCTCGCAGTTAATAAAATATTTAAATTTCAAAATCGTAACAAAATGTACTTTCTTAAGTTTGGTTGTGTAAGTGTTTTGTTTAAGAAAATTTGTTGTTTTTTTTCTTAAAGGTTCATAGTTTGAGGATAGTCAATTTACTTTTCTTGATTACAACAAAATCAAATTGATAAACAATGGTTAATTTAAATATTGTCACTGAAAAATAATAATTCACCAACCCACCATAATAATAATAATAAAAATAATTCAGTTTATTTTTAAATATTTAAATTGAAATGGTTTTATGAAAGTCGTTGTTTAATTTTCTGTATATACTCGTCACAAATTGACTTCACTTAGGGTACTAAATGAAACCACAGAACTGGTAGTCGTACTAGGTCGTAGATTGATTGGAGTGGAAATCCTAAAATAGGACGTCGGCCAAGTTGTACTATTGATTAAGCGGTTCACAGCGAGACCTGAAAGCCCCAGGCTCGTTTGTACTGTTGAGGAGTGACATACTAAGACAAGATAACTATCCAATATTCCCTGGTTTTCAGTAAAACCTAACCGAGATCATGCTGTGACGAATACAGATAGGGAATTAAATACCCATTTCAACAAAATCACTCAAACTCAACTATAATATAAAACCCACTACCCAACCAACTAACTAACTTCAAGATATTCCTGATGTTCTAGTGAGAAGTCATGACTCATTGAGTTCAGACATGCCAAGATTGAGACAGTTATCATCAATAGCGTTGATTGGTCGTCGTGCTTTATTACAGATTTTCCATTAGAAGATATTTTTGTTTCCGAATATTCCATGGGAATTTCTCAAGTATTAACCAACTCTTTGTTCTCAAAATTGGTATTTAAATACTTACTCCATTCGATGCCTTTTTAAAATAAACTTAGTATTGGTTGCGATGTTTAATGGTCTGAGCATGTCTTCTATATTCTACTAATAATGAGTGCCACATACACCTCTTCAAGACCAGACCGAGTCAGTATAGTGAATGTCTAAAGGACAACTTGACTTGTTACTAGCTTAAAAATATGGCTAGGAGATTGTGTATTATTCTACAAAATATTCCAGTTGAAGTTGTGTGGTTACTTAATAAATGTTTCTTTATCTTCCTAGTTCCTATTAAGATATAACTGTAGATTAACAGAGGTATATTCAAAAGCAATGAACAATCCAACTCTGTAGACAGTGAATTCAGGAGTTATTCATACGGCAAACTTAAGTCGTGATTTTTATCTTACCTTATTCTTAATTGAAACATTCAGCAGCTTATCAACTGATTTCGATTTTCTAAACTAGCGTCAATTCAACCCATTCATGTTTATACAGGTACATTCTTTCATATTCTTACTGAACACCTGTATAAAGGATGTTCTGTCTAAATTTTCCAATTGATTTTTATACAAAATCTAACTTATGTGCTGTTTATCACTTGTTGTATAAACAATGAAATGGAAATGTCAGCAATTTGCAATTCCGATACTTCCCTTGTTTATTTAAGGAAATAACTTATAATTACACTATGATGATTCATACGTGATTCCTGTTTCTTATCTACATACATGTGTAAGAGGTAGTTTCTTAATCTATTCTATTCTGTTGCTATGGTGTGAATTGCCTACTTTCATTTAGATTGAATACAAACTGACAGGAAGTAAAGAGAGGTTTCTTTTGTGTAAATCTGATGGTTTAATCTTGAAGATTTCCTAAACAACATGATAAACACACGATCTTCTGGAAAAAAGCATTAAAAGCTTAAGGATTAAATAATACAATTGAAAAAAACACTCAATATCGCCATAATTTGTTTATTGAAGCCTCAGTCTCCAAAATCAAGGTAGTGAAGTTTAACTCTTAAATTTAGAAGCTAGATAATAGTTATGATTTTGAAGTTATCTAGATATTCTCTCAGTAATAGTAACAAAATTTTGTATTATGGTCCCATTTATGAATTACAACTGCTGTATATGAAAGTGAGCGTGAACCAATATGTCTAGATGACTAGAAAAGTGTACTTACTATCTATGCTAAGCAGTCGTTATCATAAAGTATGCTCATAACAGTTCATTGTTATGTAAATAAACTTATAATAAAAATCTGACAATTATGAAAGAGATATTTATGTCACCAACAATAAACTATACGTTGTAAAGAATAATATGATTGAGGTAGAGTCTTGTAATATAATGAGATATTGGGTGTATAATGTCTGGTAAAGTCATTGATAAAACTTTCACTTGAAACTGAAATGCTATATAGAGACAGTACTCTTAGCTTGAATATGTTAAAGCTAATCTGATAAGAAATTTAGACATGTCCAGTTAGACATATTTTAAATAACAAGATACATAGGTCAATGAGGCACATCCACTTGTACAATGGAATTACAAACTGATAGACTGAAAAGCCGCTAAATAACTGAACAACCGTACTCTTTCGAAATTGTAATTTTTAAGCTTTGTATACAAGTAAATACATACATGGTCCGAATCGGAGCTTTAGACCCACTTGTTACTTTTAAAATATACTTATTTTTAGTTGTTATTGTTGTTTTTCTCATTCATCTCTAATTGAGTAAATTTCTTTTCTGATTGTTCTATAGTGAGGCATAGAGAATTTAGTCGATGTCAGATTTTACGCTGATATAAACTAAAAGACTAACTATTACTAAATTTAGTGTCTACTACATTTACCACCTTTGCACCTTTCACATAGATGCATTTCTATCAATGGAATATATGAATGAGCATCATGTTGACAATTTACTCACCCTGTCATTACATCAGATAATTCTTCTGATTATTATATTTTCCAGATTCGATTTAGTTCGTTATAAAACACTTATTTGATGAACAGAAGCTCTTTTTAAATATTTGGTTTACAAATTCCAAGATAGAGTTCAGTTTATTTGGTTTTGACTTCTTTTTATTCACAGGATGGAGTACTGATATTAGACGCACCAGTTAAAGCTCCTGACTATCAATCAATCACATTTCAAGATGATCGTCAACTTGGCATCCGACCACGAGCTGAATCTGAGATAAAAGCCACACCTAATAGTAATAAAACACCAGTCTGTTTAACAGTAACCGGTAAGTAATAATAGTATTCTATTTTTCATTCCTGATTTTATCAAATCACTGTTTGTCAGAGTTATTAAGAGATTCTCTCTTGATGACCTCATTTAATGTTATTAACAGTTGAAGGATTTCACGATTAAATAACCAATCATCCAAACTGTATCTTTCATCTAGCTTTGCTTAAGCTGTAAGAGAGTGTATGGCAGTAGGTGGACGGATGTATATTCGAAAGTTCCTCAACAATATTCCCTTCAATAGAGTCTTCTTCAGAGAAGTTGGGAATAAAGAGGTCATACTTTTAACAGCGTATTTATCTATTTCATGAGTAAAGAGAATGAATCGAGTTACTCTTATTCCTTACTGGAACTCACAGATAAATATCACTATAGTGCTCATTCCAAGTGGATTTCAGAAATAACTATGCAGTTGCCAGGAGTAAAACGGACCAATTGGACTTGCGCAATGACAACGACCTGATTGGCGTAAAAACGACGATTAGTTGGCACAATGCCTAAGTGACCAAAGATTCCCTCAGAGGTATGGACAAAAAGAACAAACACCAACAAATGAGAATTAAAATCAAGTCGTTTATTGAGTATACATAACAATGGCTGTTATATATCGTATAGTAAACCAATTAATAACAGGATATACAAAATACAATGATAGCTGAATTAGGGTAGTTGTGTGCATAGCTCTAAATAATAGGATCACAATAAGGTTAACATAATTCGAGAAAGGTAACACATCTGACTATCGTTTGTGAGCTTGTTGGAAGCTTACAATTTAAGTAATATAAATAGCATGATTACTGAATGTTCGAACGGATTCAGTTTATTCTTAAATGTTTAAATAGTATGAAGAATAAACTTGGCAGATTGCGATTCTCGATTCACTAATCCAATATAACAATTTGTTGCACACAGACATTTGAAGAAACCAACTGGCCTCCATACAAACAACACATGTAGAAAGTGAAATACTCAACTCAATTCGGATTCAAATGTGAAATTAATTGATTGGTGACTACTATTGAACTAGTTACCAGTGACAGTGTCATCCATAAATCTGTTTTCTTAATACGCATTGTCAACTGCATGTCGAAACAGTGTATTCCACAGATTCATCATAAACCAATCAGTTACGATTGGTTCGAGTGATGGTCCCATCACGATTCCATCCGTCTGCCTGTAGGACTCATAATCAAATCCTATATGTGTGTGTTGAGAATACATCGTCGAAACAATAATAATAGTAATAATAATATTGATAATAATTAGATAGTAATTAGGAATACAGAACTGGGGGTTGTTATTCTTTATCTGGTCATTTATAGGAAGTTTATTATCTGCATAAGATGAATATTTGTGAGTAATGTAGTCTCATCTCATGAGATGATTGTCTTGCCAGATATGGTGGTATTTCTGATGGAATTGATATCGTCGAAAGGATGGAGATTGATATGTTGATGTGACTTCTGACGGTCACTGAACGGTTTTATGGTATATTTACTTGTTCACATTCTATATAAGTTGCAAAGAGCCATTCATCTGAATTATTTTGTTCATTATTTGACTACATGTTAATATCAGTTAACTAATTGTTTCGTCAAGGTCATAGAAATTTTCACCAACTAATCCCATTTAGTAACAAAATGATTATTTTGGTTTAATAATAGTTTGGTTTACGTACATATATTTCATTGGAAGAGTTTCACTGTTTTCTTTATTTATGTACTTTGTTTGTTTAATAAACTATCGGATTTAAACAAAAAAGTCTGCTTATTGATTAATTCATTAAATGGATTTGTTTACTTGTGAATTTATTAGATCAATAATAAATGTGTATAAACATAAACAACATACATTCGATCTCATTAAACTTTGTTCAATGGTCAAAATTTTAAATAGAATGTAACGTTCGTTATTGTGAATATAGATTGAAATACTATAACAAAATTGTACTTACCTGACAATATCTTCATGCTTATCGTTGACTTTTTAGAGTGTATTTTTCTTAATAATTTTGATTTATTTAGAGTTTAATCAAACTAATTAAGTAGAACAATGCATACTTGTACATCAAGTTTCTATTGAACACACGTGTTTGTTGATTAAACTATGGAATTCTCACAATATGAATGTGTAGGTGTGTTACTTGTCGGAAGTTGTAGTTGACAAATTCGACACAGATTGGTGTTGGTAGGTACTGTTGAAAATCAGGGTGAACTGGACAGCTGTTTTGTTCTATTATGGCACTCCTCAGCAGTGCACACTATATTTCATCCCAGGGGCTTCAGGCTAGTGAATGCGTAACTCTCCGAACCAGTGAACTGACACCTAGCAAAGAAAATTCTCACTTCCATCAATTTTCGAAGTAGAATAATGGAGATCTATTTAGTTGGAAGAATACATAAATTTATTCAATTATTTATACCCATATGATTATCATCTGTTGATTTGTGGAACACAAAGTCAATCATTTCTACTGAGTTGCTGTAGCTGGAATCTTTTATTTGGAAGGTTAAGGAAGCTGATTATTATAGTCTTAGGCTCATTTTATTCATCTATTATGATATTTTGATCTTTTTAATGTAATAACATATCAACTTTGGATCAATTTCCATTAGGATTTTACACCATATAATTTCATATCAGTTCCAGATAAATACTTTTACATTTTAAACAACCCTTAAAGAACGAGCGTTTAACATACTTTATCTGTTAGGGTTGAGGTGAATGTTTGCAACAAAAGGTGGATTAATTCCATTCAGATGTGTTTACGAATTTACTTGTACTTGTAGTAACAAGTAAATAGAAATAACTAGACAAAATCCTTCGGCCTGTCTTTTTGGCCAAACATTCACCTTAACCTCAACAGATAAACTATGTCAAACATTTAATTCTGTATAATTCTTTGTAACCTGTATGCGTTTATTAAGAAGCCTTGAAATAGACTAATGAATTTATCTTATTCCTCAACGTTTGTTCATCATGCTCTGTTCAAATTTACAAAGACATCAGGCTGTGTGGGATATTTACATTTGTCTTATTTACTACAGAAATAAAGACTGTGCACCAAATCTATTACAAGCAGCATTGATTCTAACACAAACGTGTATCATTAAGGGATACTACATTCCCATCATTTGCGTCAAGTCAACATGGAGTAAAGCATTCACTTATTGATAGGGTTAAGTGGTATTTCTAGAATATACCGGCGATAATATCATAAATTGATTTGGAAGGGATGTGTTATACACTAGAGTATAATTCAAATATAATTAATGCAGTTGATTTAAGGTGGCTATTGTAGAGATTGGTGCTAAATTTTCTATTTGAGTTCGTCACACTAATGTTGTTTGGGACAAGTGAAAGCTAGGAAAGGATTGGACAGCTCTTTCGAACTAGTATGGTATTCCTCAGAATTGTATACCAGTGATTCCGGAAGGGATTCTAACTCAATGCGGCCAGGTCTCACAACCAACACTTAACTATCTGCACCACTGGGTCGACCGGCGCCCAATCGTAGAATTCCTTCTTCCATCAATATGTGATATAGTGCGATGATCATCCATTGTCATTATTGATAACTACCTCATCCCCCTCCCAAAAGGTCTGGACTCCACCAGTCACTATCTCCCATCAGAACTTTAGAAGAGGTTTGTCTAGTACTCTTTGGTTCCCAGTGGTCTCAACCGACATCAATCTGTAGCGATTACTAACTACAAATTAATGTAGTATTTTAAGCATATCTGTTCAATCAAAAGGAAAGCTCATTAATGTCTGCGTAATCTTCAATTTAATTTTTTTTATCAGTTATTCATGCATAAATTGCGTAATGAAAATAGTGGGAATATTTTCCGTAATTTCATATAGGTCGTTCTGGACCAACCATTATGAAGGATGGTATCAATGGAAGAAAATTACATCTTGAAGTTACTGTAGATCCAATTTATAAAGCCGATGAATTATGCGTTCGTATGGATTCCAATTGCATAGTTATATCCGGTTGTCAAAAGAAAACTGAAGGGTCGTCATCTTCCACCGCAGAATTCACTCAATCATTTGAGATTCCTGAAACAGTAGATCCATTTTCAGTTACTGCTCAGCTTATTGGAACAACTCTTGTTGTTGAAGCCCCATTATTATGCACAGTTTAAATTAACAGTACATGGAGTTGAAAAAGTTAAATTTATCGTGCTTGTGAGAGAATCAAATTGGTCCATCATACAAATATTTTGTCACAGATGTCATCCAGTGTGCTCTATGCAATAATTATGTACTTGTTTTTGCGATTCTATGGTATTTCACTTGCTTTTATTGAATATTTTTTCAGCTTCGATTGCTGTAATCATTTGTTTTTTACATTACATTGATTGTCAGTCATGAAATTGGCTTTATCGTTTTTAAAAGTCAACGTTCAATGTTTTTCATTTCATTTCCATTCTATAAGATAATTAACTGATTTATTTATCAATTTATTTTTTAACAGTTCCTACCCCCTTTTGGCTTATTTTCAATCTGCCTATCTACCTTTTATCCTTTTTGCTTTCGTCTTCCTTTTTAAAGATGAAGAGAGGAGGCAGTTGCTTTGCTTCTGTTATTGTGAAGTTCATTCATTTTAGCCTATTTAGTTCAACTTATTGCATGCAACCATTCTTTAATACTGCATTAATTCATAATGTAAGACAAAAGAATTTTGCTTATGTTATCATTTAATTAGTTTCCTATGAATGTGCTCGTTTGATATGCACAAACACTAGTTGTTTTTCACAAAATACTAATTACTACAAGTAAGATGAAGGTGATAATTAATTGATATTGCCACCACTAGTACAACAACAACAACAGTGATCACTATCATGTTCATTTTTGGTTAGCATATCTACAGGGCTTTATTTCATTAATAAACATTGTTGAATGTTGAATTCATTTTTGCCTTAATGTAATATTAGTTCATCTTGAATATATTAATATTATCAGTAGTATTCATTTAACGAAGAGTTCGTTATTTTCAGCCTTCATTTATGCCTCTGGATACATTATAGTCCATTTGAACCGTAATTTCTTAGTGATTTTCCAAAACGCACATTTAATCATTACGATATTCATATGGAATGAAGGATAAATGAACAGTCATCTTGTCATTGATTATTTACACTGCGATTTGTCTATAGTTGGACGTCTCCAATTTGTGAACTACAGTTGTATGGAACCAATATTTTTAGTCATTTATGAAATGTATCGAAGAATACATTTGAAAGCAGGAGTTATCTGCTACTTTTTTATTTTATTTTCGATTCTAATCATAACGTAGGAACGCGTTAGTAGATATTTAAATTTCCATTCTTATTACATTTGGTCCAACAAAATCGATTCCACCATTCGGCACATTATTTAACACCAAGTGTGTTGTATCTGATAACTGAATGAAGTCTAGATTGAAGAGAATTGTATATACTTTTAAGCAGTTTTTAACCATGGATATTTCTAGGTTTTGTAAAAAAAACTATCTGAAACGATATCGACGTTGTTAGTACACTCTGTGGGTTAAAGTTGCTTCACTACTAATTAATAAACGAACTTGAATATTGTTGCACTATCTGATAGTATTCTTCAAGATTAGAAAGCCTTGGAATTAGTTGTAACCAAGGGACAGTCGACAACTGCTTTTGAATAGTTCTGAATTCCTTTGTAATGCCTAACCATAACCCTAAACTTTATAAAAGTCGATAAAATGTAATCCACTCATCACATGACTAATACCGAGTCTGCTGATATATCAGTGAAAAACAGTTACAATACTTTTTGTCACGAGACTTTTCACCTAATAATTATTAAATTATAAATCAGCTTTAAAACGACTACGACACTATTGAATTCTCGTAGAGTCTGCCTACTGTGCAAACTGGTTGTCATCATCTTAATACTTTAGAATATCTGGCAATGTACCATTTGATAAAACATAACATTTCAATTAAAGTACTAAGAAGTAGGCATCTTTGAGTAGTTGGCATGTTAACAAGTAATTTAAATATAATTAGAATTCAAGTACTTCGATTTAATACATCTGCATGGCATAGCAGTATGCAGGATATACAAAACCCAAGTAAGCGTATAATATTGCCAAGGTTGTTTAAGAGTTTTCTGTACAGTAATACATGACAAAATAAAGCTGATCCAGTGTCGTGGATATTGTTGAATTTCGTGTCGGAAAATGATTTAGTTTCAACAAGTATTGGAAATCAAGTAGCACTGAACAGCTGTTCAGTCGTAGTGTGGGACTCCCCAACATTAGAGCAGCAACCCCACAGTTAGACTAAGTTCGGAGAGCTTAGCTTTTGCTGCGACTACTTACCCATTAAATCACAAAGCCAGCAACCAACGGTTGATGTATCTAACGTCGAATGATGATATATTTGCGCGACGTCGTTTATTACCATCGGTGAGCGGCTGCTCCATAACGTACTTGGCTGAATTCTACTGGTCACTTCTGACACTTACCGTCCAGTATGAGTCCGACAAAACATTTAATTCTTAACTAACCCAGGAGAAAATCAAAGATTAGATAGATTGTGAGTGTTAATTTTTGTATTATCAGGAAATCATTATAGATTTGATCAGATGAAATTTTACATATGAAATATCCAGAAATAACTGAAATTAGTAGTATAATTTGTATGTTCTTACATTCTGATGTAAATATGCTAATTCAGGGATTCAAAGGGAACACATTGTCTCGAAAGTGATCCAGAAGTGTATTTTAATTATTTTGCAAGAGCTAAACACAACTAACTGACGACCTCAAAGACAGTTTCAGTATTCGATTTTAAGTATAAGTTCTTGAGCATGACATGATTGCCGAAAATCAAAATGCTCAATAAAAAGTTCATACCAAAGACAATAGAACTGTCATGTTTTAAAATATGCATTCATCAAGTTCACCAACGAGACATTTTATCAAGCAATAGCCAGTGAAGATAGTCCGTACTACAAACTAACATAAGTTGAAAGCTGGTGATCTGCAAATAATTAGTCATACATGGTATTTTAAGACTGAAGGATTGGACATTCATGAACCTATACAACATCGAATCCAACATAATCAGGTTATACATTGAGCAATATACTTTATGATCACTTAGTCACTATTAAACTTCAACTAATTTATGATAAACTACTGTCACTGGTCAGTTGCTTCCAAATGTCTAGCAGGAATTTTTTAACTTATCATAAATTACATCACGAAATATAGAACGCAAGATGCTTTCGATGTTGTCGATCCTATTGTAAATACCACCATACCTGGCAAGACAATCATCTCATGAGATGAGACTACATTACTCACAAATATTCATCTTATGCAGATAATAAACTTCCTATAAATGACCAGATAAAGAATAACAACCCCCAGTTCTGTATTCCTAATTACTATCTAATTATTATCAATATTATTATTACTATTATTATTGTTTCGACGATGTATTCTCAACACACACATATAGGATTTGATTATGAGTCCTACAGGCAGACGGATGGAATCGTGATGGGACCATCACTCGAACCAATCGTAACTGATTGGTTTATGATGAATCTGTGGAATACACTGTTTCGACATGCAGTCGACAATGCGTATTAATAAAACAGATTTATGGATGACACTGTCACTGGTAACTAGTTCAATAGTAGTCACCAATCAATTAATTTCACATTTGAATCCGAATTGAGTTGAGTATTTCACTTTCTACATGTGTTGTTTGTATGGATGCCAGTTGGTTTCTTTAAATATCTATATAAAGTAAATTAACTTAGATTGGGATATTTATTTATGGGTTCTAGTTATTGAGAAGAGTAACTTCATGCATTCTGTTTTTTTCATAAACCAGACAACTATATAGCAACAACTTTGTTGACGATGTACTCAAGAATATGTTCTAGCAAAGCTTGCTCATTCAGTCAAGTCGTTTCAGTTCTTTGCAACTATAAATATCTGCAATTTGCATAATAATAATAGTAATAATAATAATAATTGATGATAACAACAAACATGCCAACATTTAATGATAGTAAGTTATTCTTATTAGAAATCTAAAATTATAGTGATTAAGTAAATAAATATTCATCAAAATACTATAGGTTTCATAAAGGGTAATAATTCCGACAAGAGAGTTCGTTTTATATTAAAACATAGTTTTGAAATGTAGTTGATATATGTTTAGACATGAATAAGGAAACAGAATCAAGATAAGTCGGTTCAAGGTAAAGGTTCAATAAAGGAAGAGAGGATAGTAACAGCATGCAAAAATAAACTGGAGTTTAAGTTAGTACTAAAGTCAGAGGAATATACGTTTTTTGATTAGGTATATAACGAAGGCTTCACCAGTGATCACGTGAAAACTTGCCACCTTTGGCAGGTTTCTATTGACCTTATGTACGATATTGAACGGTAAGTCAGTTTTGATGAAATAACCAACGTGAACACAATAATTGAGATTCTTATATGCCATTTGTTATCCCTTGTTATCAGTGCCGAATATTGTTCTTGAATCTATTTGTTTAGGACTCTAATCAATCAACCTGTAACGAAGAACTGTCCAAACCCAACCAATTATCAATGGAAAACGGCTTCTTTACTATCTATTGTCGGTAACATTAAAAATATACCTCAACCTGAAAAATTTCGCTCTGTACCATAAAAGACCTTCTTCAAAAAGCATTACATTTAAAGAAGGTACATCAGCAATAGTTTTAAGAAATGCAATTCTAAAATATCCAAGTAAAACGTTCTACGTTTACAAGCTTCGTAGTTTTCTCTTGCAAACCTACTTTCAGGGATATTATAAAGATCAATTTCCACTCTGCGCCAGTTCTGTATGCATTAATAAGTTTATTTGTTTGTGTTGAGAATGGTTGTATCGGCCTCACAAAGTGGATGCTTTCTAAATGTGCTTCAAAACATAATCTGGAGTGACTTTTAAGAGGCAACTATAAATTTATCCTAATTAGATATAAGAACACCCTTCTAATTCTGGTCACGTTGCTCCTCAAAACCCTTCTTTAGTATCACCTATGTCTTAAAAAGAGAGGGCTCAGCGGGTGCACAAATTCAAATATTCCTCACTTCAGTGAACTTGGAAGTTTTATAGTTGAAATCTGGTTTCTTCGCGTAGAAGCATCCCTTAACTTTACCTTGGTCTTAACACCTGTTTTGCAGTTTGTTTGTTGTTTTTTTTAGTTTCGCCTTTTTATTAGTCACTAACATTTATCGTACTTGTAATAATCTATTAATATCTACCATCTTTTCACAATCTTTACTATCTTCAGAACATGTATTCCTTTCTTCTCCATATCTGCCCAACAGACAACTACTTTTTATTCTTTCTATCCAAAAACCATTCTTATTTGGGAATATTTCTTTGTCACTTAGACTATTATATAATAGTTTTGTAGTTCATAACTAACTTCCAGCAGAAGATGAAATTATGAAAAGACGCTAGAAATGGATAGGGCATACATTCCGGAAATCGTCAGACTGCATCACGAGGCATCATCTGCATGGAATCCTGTTGGAAAACGGAAATGAGGAACACATTGCATTGAGAATCTGAAGCAGATATTAAAAGGATAAACTAACAGAGTTCAATCGAGAATACTGGTGAGCGGCCTATGCTCCTCCGTGAGGAGTAACGCGCGTAAGTGTGTAAACAAGTAAGTTTGTAGTTCATGTAATACTTGAGATTTCTGAATACCTTTCATACCTTTCTATCTATTTTTCTAATAGATCAATATTGTGTAAATGTTACTATAAATACAATTGTACAAATTTAGTAGATGAAATCATCAAGAAGAAAAATTTATTTCATTAAATTGTTTTTATTTTTACTTTAATGGCATAATGGGATTATTCTTTTCGGTTACATTTTTCTTTAAAGAATTTCAATGTGGTTATAATTTAAATGGACATATGACAAAAATATTATTCAAATTGAATGTAGTATTACACTGTGTATATGTTCATTTGTTAGAAATGCATAAATTGTATTTATGGAAAATACAAACATAGATATCTACATAAAATGAAACATATCCACTTGTTTACATATAGATGGTATTACAGTTAGTTACTTAGTTGGTATACATTTCGTCGGAAATTGGAAACAGTAATGAAGAGAATGAACAGCACTTGGGAAGAGCTATAAAGGAATGCCCAGGACAGAGTTGGTTGGAGAACGCTGGTGGGCGGTCTATGCTTCACTTGGGGTAACAGGGATTGATTGATTGATTGATTTGACTTAGTTGGTATATTTATATTGTAAAGGTTGATGAAAATGTTATATTTATTATAATATAAATAAATTCTCAGTATTTATGAATATTTCCTTTCAAAAGATAATATTTTGACATTTATTTGCAAAATATGTTTGCCTTCTTTATCACATTTGTTCAAAAATCTATCATCATTGTCATGCATGCATGTGTATATGTATTGCACATAAAATGTCGATTCTTACTGTTATAGGATACACATTTATTAAAACAGCACCATACATAGAAGACACTTTTAACCTATATGCCCAATCAGTTGACAATGTTACTGTGTCTTATTTCTTAGTTTTATATGTAAACAAGTGCATGTGCCAATTTTATCAACATGTTCATGTATATGTTCTGAATATAGTTTGTACATTTCTGTAGCATACACACCCAGATAGCATGCAATACTAATAATGTTTTTAGATCGATATATAAATGCTACGTGGGTGCATAGGAAATATTCTTTGATTGGGAAGATTACCATATTATGATTTTAGTATATTCATTGCATACGAAACAACTAGTCTGTGATTTGTATGAATATATTTTAATGAATCATGAATATAGGTTTATAATATAAAACGCTACATAAAACTTCTTGTTTCTTCCTTGTAGGCATTATGTATACATATATATGCCTTAACGTTTTATGCACAATATTACCTTAGTTTTATGATTTTCTGAAGATTTGTATATCATAAGGAGGATTATAAAGGTTTGGCGTTATATAGGCTGGATGATTATACCAAGAAGCGCTTATTGTTCTTACGAATAACGTCATTGGTTTATTCTCCAATAAGCTAACTTCTTAGTTTTGTCTATTAATAACCGATGGCTTGTTCTGTTGATGCAGAATTTGATAAGTTGTTTTCTGTAATTATGTTATTATTTGTTACACAGGTATTTTGACCATCATTGCTAGTGACTTAATTTCGTGTTAACAGAACAAGATGTTAGTTAGTTGTGATTGAAAGTTAATAGTTAACTTTCTAGGGTATTTTCTGGAAATTTTGTTAAGAATGTTAATGAAACCTTCATGATGAATCTATCTAAATCAGATAGAGCAACGTCTACTCCACTCCAACACCTTGATATTATTATGATTATTATTTTTTTCTACTTTGTAGAGAGTTTCACTTATGAAATTGGCAACAATCTTTATTATAGTTTTCCTTTCTATTTCTTCATCCTTCACTTGTTAGATGTAAATTCATCATAACAAATCAACATGTTTGAAATCTTCTTAACTGTTAGCAAGCAGATATCCATTTTGAAAACAAATCTCATCTTTTAAACTGGTATTCTTCTTACCAATTCTATTTATTTCTTAAATAATTACGTAAATCTACTGAAATTACAACACGTATCATGAATCAAAAAACATCACATGACTATGTTATGTGTGGATAATAAATATTAAGGAAAATAAATTGGGAGGTATGTTACAGAAATAATTGAATCATTCAAGAGTAGCATGTCTCAGAGATTAATACACACAAAGAAAGTGAATAAATGAAAACTGAAAAAAAACTGTATTAAAAGTAGTAAACCGAACCAAGATATTAAATAGGAGGACGTAGGGACGGGATGAGCAGTTCATTGTGAAATATCATTCTCTATAAATACAATTTGTCAAGATAGTAATGTATGATAAGCTACTAAAGGATAGTAATGTTACATATTAAAATACTGAAGTCCAGAAAAGTTAAAAAGTTAGTAATAAGCAGATTTAACAATCAGGTCTCGTTGTAGTTCAATGTTTAGAGTTATATTTACTGTCATATCATGTCATGAATTGTCGATGTTGTAAAACGATTATACGAATCCTTACCTTATATACAAGTAGGACCATGTTGTCTATTTCTCTAAGCTACAATTTTCAAGCCACAAACAACTAGCTAGTCGGAATTGAGGAGGGGAAGACGATGATCCCGTTGAACTAGACTGACTTTGTGAAGTGAAAAGATGGATGCAATACTAATGAGAGCTGAGTGATTCAGTGCTTAGTGCAAATGAAGTACCGCTGTTATCATTGTTCTTTTAACTATTCAGTGAATCAGAAACAGGTTGTGATTCCATTTAATATACATTTCAGGGTACATGATCTGAAACTGTGTAAGCTGGCAACTTGCTTATGTCAAACAAGTCTTGGTGCAAATTACGTTATATGAGTTTTGATGTGATGTGTGACCCATTCTGAAGACCATATTTAGGGAGAAATTCGACTGTGTGAATACATCTGTCAAATGGTTACGTTTCAAGATGAAGTAGGTTCACTCTATTCACTTTTAGTCAACATAAACGCGTATAAATAAAATACTGTACGAATATGGCTGTGGTATATGTTCAAAATAGTCCATTTGGCTTGGAAAGTATAACAATGGTAACAGCTTAGTTGGATCCTATACATATTGTTAAAATACAAAGTTCGCGGCACAAAAAGTCCAGTATTCCTTTAACTTTCTGTTGACTATATACAACGAAGTTTTAGTTTTCAAAAAATATTTTAAAAATGATTTTAGTAGCCATTATTCTCTAATCATTCTTCTTGGTGTGGTCGACCATGTTTCAACCAGTTTTTTTAATAATATTACGAATAATATCACAAAGAATAATACGAGTTTAAAAAGTTTGCTTTGTTCCCATAGTTGGTGTTAATATTTAAAAGTAGGTCAGTCTCTGTTAGCCACATATACACACCGAATACACTTACTTCCAGAGGTAAGCCTTAGCATACTTTGGATTGATACTAGGACTATAATCCAAATGGGGCGTTTCGTGGGATTTAAAATTCGTCAGCTAGATATACCATCACCCTAGTATTGATTTTCATACAATGACTTAAATGTTAACTCGTCATCCAGTATTCAGAACTACATTTATTTACAAATGCAATATACCTTCAGTTGCCTATGTAGGGATGACACAAACCAATTGGATTTGTGCTATGATTACGACCTGATTGACATGAAAACGATGATAGTTGACATGATACCTAAGTGACCAAAGATTCCCTCAGAGGTATGGACAAAAAGAACAAACACCAACAAATGAGAATTAAAATCAAGTCGTTTATTGAGTATACATAACAATGGCTGTTATATATCGTATAGTAAACCAATTAATAACAGGATATACAAAATACAATGATAGCTGAATTAGGGTAGTTGTGTGCATAGCTCTAAATAATAGGATCACAATAAGGTTAACATAATTCGAGAAAGGTAACACATCTGACTATAGTTTGTGAGTTTATTGGAAGCTTACAATTTTAGTAATATAAATAGCATGATTACTGAATGTTCGAACGGATTCAGTTTATTTTTAAATGTTTAAGTAGCATGAAGAGTTGACTCGATAGATTGCGACTTCCAAATCTCTTCTTCAATATAACAATAATACTAACTAAACAGCGATATTTTAGAATTTGAGTAAAGTAAACAATTATGCTATTTCATTTGAACAAAAAGACATTGAATGTTTAAATACTATTTGTAACAGCTGTTAGATTAAGCTTTGTTGTAATGCATTAATCCAATAATACCATCAGTAATCTATGTGTGTATATGTTAATTAGAAATCCAAATGTATTGAATAGACCATATTTAATCGATCTAAATATATTTGAAATGCACTTTTAATGTATATATTTCATGGTATAAGCAGTAGATTCTATTAACGAGCTATGTGCAAAATCATTTACCACTACTTATTATACTACTTATATTTGATTAACTTCGTTTCAGATACAAATGGGTTATCAACAGTAAGATTCTTGACATCAGATCGTTCAACTGATAGAATCAATATACTTTTTTCTCATTTTATTCCTTTTAATGATATGCTTCATATAAAATCACGTAAACAACGTTATGGTATCATAGAAAATTTTCTAATGAAAAATCTGAATAATTTACATATTGGTCATGAGATTTACGTTAACTTCACAAATATTTTTCATCATTATTATGAATTATCAAAGTTTATTGTAAATAAATCGTCAAGAAGTGGTCAACAACATCATGAAGAGAAAACATTTCTTGCTTTATTAAAGCTTATCACAAATGGGACTTCAATAAAAACCACTGACTACTTACACTATATTCATATCATTAATTATACAAATGTGAATTATGTGAACTTTATTAAAAAAGCTTATGATAAATCATTAATGCCATATAAATATATTCCTGGTGAACCATGGTATTTATTATTAATGCATGCATGGAGGTTATACTACTTATTAATAATAAGTAGTTCCAACATATGGTTTCGTTATAGGCCGGGAAGAATTGTTTATCAAGGCGATCTACCTAAGACACTTGATGAATGGAGTGTTACATTTATATATTTATTATGTTTGACGCTTCAGTCTAATAAAAAAGTTAATATGCATTATCACTTACCACATGGATTTTGTCCGAACCCATGTTTAGCTAATCCATGCTATAAAATAAAGAATACAGTGTCAAATAGATGTATAAAAACTGGATATTTTGAAAATGATTTTCAATGCGAATGTCATAATGACTATCAATGGAAACGGGTTAAAGGACATAAAGGTAATAACTGAATATTTATTTTGAATAGGTTGCACTGTTTGAGTTAAATGATTAAATTAGGAAGCTTTCAGTGTTTTCTAGACAACATCATTAGTGCAAACCTTTAAAAACCATAGGGGAAGTTAATCGTAGTTATACATGACAGCTGGATGGATTATATGTTATTTAAAAAAAATGTTAGTCAATTTAAGAGGGGATTTTAATAGTTGACCTTGTTTTGAAGTTTGTCTTGAAAATACCTAGAAATACGATGAAAACGTCACAACTAAACCATTCAAGCCATAAGACACAACTTCTCCGAAACTCTTCTCTCGAAATGCGAGTATTATTTGTCATCTCAGACTGTTTATTTACTTAACAATACTACAACTGAAACTGATAAACCCTGGCTTAATGATATTTGGTATACTATATCGACTAAACTGTTATTTATAACTGTTGGGGATGTCAGATCCCCAGAATTCTCTTAGTAAACCTGTCATTTTTGTGATTTATTTGTGTAAATTTAAACTTCTTATTTTCGCGCCAGAAATTTCCCTTTTTACTTTCAGTTCGTGTTACCCACTTAATGAGACGCTAAATCTTATTGGTTCGTTGTTTATTTTAGTACGCTATTTGTAACATTTCAAGGACGCTCTCTCTTTGCATGAGATGTGCGATTGTCGTTCCGTTTTGCAGGGCCGCTTGTGGAATTAGAAGCTTCTTCTGACTTTGGACTTCTCTCTCTAGTTAGCTGGGCTGGGGCTCTGCGAATAGCTTAGCTTACTGGTTGTTGTGTCACTGGTCATACGTTCGATAGTAGGTATCGAGGTGTAATTTATTCGCGAGAACCCTAACAATAACTTGGTTCTTATTTTATTGAGCGTGTTTGATTATTTACTTATGAATGTATTATAAATTACTATTCAAGATTTAGCAACCTGTATCAAAAGTAAGTTTTATTGTTATCAGTCTGTCAAGAAGCATTTGGAATGAAAGAGCGATTTTTAAGGAAACAAATAGTAACAAAATGGCACTGGATTCATTAGTTTTGTAGTACCACTTTGGCTTTCTACAACTTGAGGTACAAGACTTAACTACATTGTTAAAAATATGATGTAACATTAGAAAAATTATTTATTAGTTAGGTCTGAAATTAAGTGTTTGACAATCATCTTCTTTAATGCTTGATCTTGTCGATATATTCCAATGAATGACAATGTAGGATATAGTCTAATGAATGGATTTTTCACTTCTGGAACTCCCATGCAGGGCTGAGATATTTTTGTTTACGTGAACCCAGCTGACCAGTATAAAGAATTACCTACAGGATTAGTCATCAGATATGTAAATATTGGATTTCTATATCACATGTTTTCTCAAGTCAAGGCGTAAAGATTCATTTCAGAATTATAACCACACTGTTAGGCTAAACTAATAGTAAAAGACCTGGGTTTGATCCTAGGTCGGAATTACGCACTGCTGACTGGTGTACAGACTTACCTGTTTCTCGTTAGTTACCTAACTTATAAAATTTATCTCTAATTTGATCAACTTTTCACAAACGATCTACTTAGATACATTATTTATTTAAGAATTCCACCGTCGTCTAATGTAAGGGTTACGTAATTTTTTCTGTTGTTTCGAAAGGTTACTGGTCATCACAACCGATCATCATTCATTAACAGTTCTGATAGAGGTTGTTCAGTGAATATTTTTTAAAAATATCGAATCTTTGAAATCGCCTTTTCGAAAGTCTTTCAGAATACTATAGATTCATTATCAGTAATGAATATATTTAACAACACGTTGAGGATTTATCTATTTAGGCAGCAACATATATATAGGTAATCAGGCTCCTGTATAAGTCTAAGAGGTGTTCCTTTAAGCGACATGTTAATCTATTAGATGTATTGTGTGACAATTTTAAATTCGAGTTCAAATGAATTCAGATTTTATTTAAATTACTGAATAATATCCATCTGTGAATGAAAATCCGAGGCTTAATCAACAATTACAAACGGAATACACTTAAAAAACTGCAAATTTGCATCAGTCTATGTAGGGTTATAACTATTTCATCTGACCTTTCTATTCCATTAATTAATTATGCAAATCAGTCATTGTGTCGTAAGAAAATTAAGGTCTTTAGTTCTTGATTACTGATAGCCTGAGAATACTAACAAACGTTAACACAACTTCCTAAAAAATTAACAAGTATGAAAAAAAAGTATAATGAAAGCTAATGCACCTTTTTCATAGTTATATCATGTGAGCGATATCGCCTACATTAATCAGAACATTGATTTATTTCATCCAGAGGACACTAACCCTAAATTACTAGGCCTATTTGCATAACTGAAGGTAATAAACAATGAGTTGTCATGATTTTACTTGATCACTAATCTTACTACCTCAAATATCGTATGTCGAGTTGGACGGCTGTTTGAAATAAGTACGGCATGAAAGCCATATTGGTCTGGTAACAGCTGGGTCCGGTTACTAGGACGTAATCAATGTACTTTTAACAACCCTTTATCCATAATATTATTAATCATCTAAGAAGACACTAATTTTAGCTTTATTTAGAAATAATGACTTATAGACCTTATATACATTTACTTAATTTCAATTTATTTATTGTCTACAGCGTTTAATAGACTTGGGATAACTGATAAGAGTTTGTCATGATAATTGAACCTAGTAGATTAAGTTAGTAAACAATAAAATTTTAAGCATCATTTAACAGGGGAGGGAGCTTTTGTAATTGAGTTTCGCGTTTAACTGTATACCCCTCCAAATAAGCATGTGCCTTTACTAGAGTTACTATGACTGGTTAAATGACGTATTTAATTTCACGTCATCAAATTAGATATTATAACCTGAGGGAAAATCAATAATAATCTGTCTTTTCTTATTACAACTGAATGTTAATTATTTGAGGCACATTAGGAATCCATACATAGTACATAAGCTTTTTCTACTTGGTTCACATCAAAAGATAAATGATTCGTTCTGATTAAGTGCTGACTATATAAACTGAAGAGAAATTTCAATGCAAGAATCACTTCAATATTTCAGTTAGCAACAAGTCATTAGGTATGTATATTTACTTAAATTACGTAAGCTATTTTTGAAGCTTTAGACTCTTATAGCTTGTTTATTTTGTAAATGTAACCTTTCTGATATATACACTCTAGTATATTCCGATTATTCGTAAATCTATTTATTGTTTTAATAACATATTTGACAGACAATTGAAACAATAAACTGGTTATTTTTTATATCTGGTTTAGGCTTGATGAAGGATATTTTCTTTTGGAATGTAATATCATCTTGTGTTTTATAAGTGGAGATGTTTGGTTTACATATCTAGGAATAGATATCATGAAAAATAATATTTTCTTTTAACCTTTTAAAAACTAAAAAAAAAGCATTTGACGCATTTCATGTAGAAGTCAATAGTATACCGAATCATTTCATTCTATTTGAAATGTTAATACTGCATACTGTACTGAGAAACTGTGGACAAAGATAATTACTGTCTGATTATTTTCTTTGACTATCATAAAGAAGACTAGAACAAAAGATAAATTTGAATGGAATGACATTTTAGTGCAATTGTTATTTAGAAAATGTGAAGAACCTTCCTAAGTTATTCTCAGGTATAGTATTCCAGATAATTTACAATCTGATGTAATATCTCTGGTTTTTTTTTTATTTATAAATAAACTAGAAAATAATTTAAGAAAATTTACAGGGTTTATTTCTTTTACTTACACTTACATGGTTGATATTTTCAGGTAGATAACAATAAAAACACAGTGCTTCATACAATAAGTTATATATTTTCTACATATATAAATATGTATAATGTGACTAGACTTGAAATGAATACATTCCATTGTATACTGGCTGGTTACTTCTAAATTTATATCGGAATACAATTTTACGTAAAAAGGGAGTTACTGAGCTTCATTATTGAAGTGTAATTTACAATACTGTTAAGAAGTACAGACAGAAAATGTGTAGAAACCAGTCATATCTGTTCAGTTAAAGAAAATTAAAGAATCATAACAAAGACAATTGTTTATAGATGGATAGTATTCTTAATTTGAAGGTTATTTTCGTTGATAATTTACATTAACTGAGAAAACGTTACAAGTTGTATAGCATATGGAAACCATTATATTCTAGACCTTTCTTTATTCTTTCAATTATACGGTATTAATTAAATGTTCTACACCTTCTTACTTCGATCGATTCACAATAAAGTGCTAATTTTGTTCACTGTCATCAGTGAACAACTATCTTCCCGAAATATCTACTTCATACTATGACTGAGAGAATCTTATCCAAGCTAATGGATGAGAAGCGATTTTTATAAAGATGACAAATTTGTACAAATCGGTACACTCTAGAATACAGTTTTGTTTGCAGATTGGTAGTTTCACTTTTCATTAGTGTTTATTCACTTGCTCTGCTCTGTAGCAATAGAAAACATTACGTTCATGAATTCGAAAAAATATCCTTATTTCCAACTTCCTTCTTCTTCTTAAATAGCATTGAGTGTAAAAGGTTCCAAATAATTAACCATCTGGTTGTTTTGTAGTTGTATATTGCTGACTGACATTTAGCAAACAACCCTTTGAAATCAGAAAGAATTGGGCAACTGTTTCATCGTAGTATTGGACTTCCTAGCAGCATTAATCTAGGACATCGTCAAGAATAATATCCAGATATTCTAAATATTATATGCGTGAGCTTAACATTAAAACCACATCGTTGGCATGCATTGGTTTATTTAGTTAGCTTTTGTCAATTGGTAAAATTGTGTAATAGCCATTCATTACTATTAGTAACATATTATTTTGATCTAACATGGCTAAACTCCACTAGTAATTGTTTTTTTTTTCACTGGAACTTCGGAAATTATTTCTTAAAAGTAGTCATTATTGGGTTGGAGTGTAGAGACTCCAAAGAAGCCTTCATACAACTCAAAAAGGTTAAAACATTTCATCCAGTCATCAATCAGTAACAATTTTAAAAGTTTTAGTAAAACATCATTCCACTGGACACTTATGCAACTTTTGCTATCTGATTAGATGAACTGCGATGGGGATTTCTAGTAAACTCAAAATTATAAATACATAAATTTTTGTAGATATTCAGCACTTCTGTGATTGCCTGTTTATTCCTTCCTTTTGTTTCTTTTGATTTGTGATTTAGCGTAATTCGGGTCTTTGAGTACCGAAAATTTGCACGCAGATGATAAGTCTAACCTCATGCACAAGATTTATCAGTCACCAATATGTATATGATTATATTGTAGTAAAGGAGGTTGTAGAAACTGTTGCATTTTTGCAGTTTTATATCATGAGCTATTATCAGTTTTCACAATCCGGTATATTAAGGCATGAAGTATGTCTACTTGTACACTTTATAACTTAAATGGCAGAATGTACTTTATTTTATGGCTATAGGCTATTGTGAAGCAATTGACCTATGTAGAAAATACTGCGACAAAGTTGGAACCAGGAAATGTGATATTATACAAGGAAGATATTTCTGTATTTGTCGTGTAAGTTATATGTATTTACAATTAGTTAAATTTTGTCTGCTAAGAGGTTCTGGGTTCGATTTCATTGGTGGAATAGAGAGAGTGTGATTCTAAAGAGTCATATACTAGGACAAAGCAGCTATCCAGTACTTCCTTGTTTTCAATGGTATCCTACAAAACATCAATCTGTGACGCAACTAAAGTTAAATTTCTATTGAAAGTTGACTAAACTTTTGAATACGTTAGAACGAAATCAAGGCAATGTATGAAATTAATTTTATATGGCCAGTTTATTAATTACACTTGAAAGTAGGTGTATTTATATGAATCACGTAAAGCTTACTTTAAAATTGATGATAACTGTTATACAATAAAGTACTGGGCTGATTTTCTAACTAACTATTTCACGAAGAAAGAAACAAACTTGTATGAAATCGGAACATCAGCAGTGACCATTTAGGTATAACTTCATTGTTATGTAATTAAATATACATGTCAAAATGCTATACTTGACGCATGTTTAGTGTTAATTGGTATTTGTCAATAAGAGGTGACTGTGATTTCAAGGGTACTGATGAATGATAAGTGATCCGAATCCACGTCAACAAGTATCACAGTCACAGATATATCCACCTAAAAATCAAATTATGATTTCAGTCGCAAAAGCATTACAAGACCTATTACAAAATCATCAGATGTGTAAAATGCAACGTCTATTAGACGGAGTTATCTAATTTCGCATTGTTTTTTTTCACTAATTTATACATTTACATAACGCTAATCAGAAACTCAGCATCCGCTGTACTAAAAAGTTTGTTATTTTACTTGGAATTTTTCACTGACAATGAATGCCTACCAGATGTTCTACTGTGTTACAGTTATGGAAACGAAAGCTACATTGGAATTCTTAAATTATGGATCTGTTTGTTGCTTAATTTGCTTAAGTTAGAATATTTTCACCTGGTAGAAAAGATGTTATAATGTTTGCGAAATCATGATAAATATACTAGTGATTACAAAGTCCTATTCATACCAGAATAGTTTGCCTTTTGGATTCTTGCAGAAATGGTCTGCTATAAAGTCTCTGTTGACATTTTAGCCATGCGACTGTTCATAAGTAATATGAGACATCTAGCAAAGGAGGTCCACCGTGTAAGGGGATACATGTTTTGCTAACTCGTCTGTGAAACTTAATTTATAATCATGTTTCGGTTTTATGTATCCAGACTTGGTGCCTTCTACTGTAAGTAAACGTCTTAGCACGGTAGATGTCCTAAGATGCAGTATGTTCAAATAGCTGGCCACCTAATAAGAAAGACTGGACTTTGCATAAAAACGAATTTATCATTAGTAAGCCTACTAGAGCTCATGTTTATATTCACATTCGGTTATATTATGACGAATAAGTATTCACTATTATTTTGATAACCAGATAGTTTCATAGCTTTCGGCCAATGATCAAAATGTTTCTATATTTAGTAAAATCATTTGAGCTACTTATTCAGTCAGTTAGTACTATGGAGAATATAAAGTATTTTCAGGATCATTTGAAATTTGTAACCATGTAAATGGTTGACTAGTAGTCCACTCCTACTCGATTAATTTAATGTAACTACCTAGCTTTAATGAACTTATTCTAAAGCCACATCATTTAATGACTCCGTAGCCTAATCTACCCCAAACAAATTTTCCAGCCCTTTCTGTCAACTCAATACTTTTTGTTAAAAAACCCTACAGGACAGAGTATATTTAAGCTCAAATAGGAAAGTTACATAGACTGGATTACTACCATAATGAACCATGATCACTTTGGATCTTGATTGAGTACATGTACGATATTGACACTGAGAGAGGAAAGCAGTTAATTTGAATGTTTATTTAAATTATAAGCAGAGTGCAAGAGTATCACACTTTATTCAAAGTACGTTAGAAAATATAATGATTTGATAAAAGTTTACAATCGAATTACGAGTATAATCATTCTTACTATTTTATCTGATAGGACGACAATCTTACTGTTCATCCACTAAGTTGGAATTGAGTGATGCGCATTTGCAAACTTTAGTTTGATCTAAATATAGTGCAGTAATAATGAACCTTATCATTAACTCCTTGATTCACTACCAAGTTGACAATACTGCCCCGTCAAAACTCATGATTATTCATTCTAAAGGGTCATTATCGAGTTCTATATTTTTGTATACATGTTTATATTCTATGTTAATTCATGGTGAGCGCATCGTCAATGTAAAAGAGCTAAGTTTCACTGACTTACGTAGCTTTCAATGAATATCAAATCTATTTTGATAGAATAATCAGTGTTTATAAAGTGTTTAGCTAATGGGATTCCTATGAACCCGCCACTTTCTTCTTTCTAACTTTCCGGGTGATGTTCTTGAGTCCTCATGAATAGAACTCATATAGAATAATCGACATATGCATCTTTACGTATGTACTTAATCGATAAACACTGATCGAGGTGCTCACGTACACCAGGTAATCCCTTTGTAAATTATGGGTAGAATTAATCTGAGTAATTATACTTAATTTAACTTACACCACTTAGACTCATCCTGATCTGTGTAGACTACCTTTATTAAATGACCAATCAGAGTTTTAATTTATATTGACTCACTTTGGAGAACTTCACACTGCTGTTTGGTTTGTGGATTTTTCTAATCTTTTCTTAAGCGACAATATCGACGGTGTGCTCTTCTACTAATAGTGTTGATTTATGTTTTGGGGACAGATAACATTTATGCTAAGTTTTTCCTCTCTTTACTGTAGTAAAGCCTAGACTCTGAAAAGCTAGTGTGAGGAAATTACTTGAAAGTCCATTTGTGCTCAAAAGATATATCTTAAACCTTTAGTTTTTTGGTGAGTATAGGTTGACTATAGAATATTAGTGTAAAAGTTTATACAAAGAACTTGTTTAAATACTTATTACCCTTTAAATCGATGTCCATGTTATTCATCCACTTGAGAACAAAGGTTATTAGCGTTTTGGAAACTTGAGATTTTTAATCCGATCGATAAATCTTTTCTTAAGTGTGTTAATTCATTATTTGTGTTTTGTTGGTGAGTGAGAGTTATTGATCGTTTCCAAGAAATAAGTCATCTCATGTAAAATATTCATTCACATACCACTTTGCTGCCAGAAATTATTATTCTCCTTAACTAATCTTTTCAAACTGGGTATGAAACAGTCTATCAGTGTTGGACCATGAGATTATCTCATAGCTACGAATTCCTATTTGTTTGCAGATTAAGTTGTTAAATATTAGTTATTTCAATGATAAGAAGATAGCAGTTTACTATAGCTAAAGCTGGATGATGATGATAATGAAGAAATAATTGAAACCGAATATAGAATTCCATTCTAATCACTTTTAACTATTAAAAACCTAGTTTTTAACCCACATACTTATTCGTTCTCTGTTCCACGTATATTCAAAAAGTATTCTAGTATATTTTTATACTTTGTTTTCATTTCTAGCCTACTCACATGGGTTTAAATTGTAGCTACAAACGGGATCCATGTATGGAACTAGCTTCCAATGTTCCTATGCCAGGGAATTTGGCTTGTAACGTTGCAAATGGTGGGGTATGCTGGGGAATTTTAGGGACAAATACTTATCATTGCCAGTTAGTTCAATTTAATTAGTGGATTTTCATTTATATATGAGTTATTTTCATGACTAACTGTCCGAGACATTTTAAACCAAGCGCATGTTATCATGTCATAATATAATTGAAAACTAACGTTCGAATAAAACTTACTGAACGGTAACCGATGCTAAACAAGATGACTATTAATATCTGTAAAGAAATACCTTAACAAATTTAAGTAACTTTTATAAATAGTTCGTTTGTAGTACAGATTCATCATTAATGCTGACCATCCTAATTTTAATGGAATTTGCTTGATCTAAGACGCTCTGTAAAACGTCCTAGTCATTGGTTTGGTATTCCATCTCATGTATCCATTAGATAACCAACACAATAGTCTCATATTCAATTACGATTGTATGCGTAGCCCATTCTAACAATTATCACCTTTTTCGTTGTTTATATTTAAGATGAAACGTTTCATATGCCTGATCTCAGTATCACCCTAATATATCCGTTTATTTTTAAAACGACATCGTATGTCTTACAGATTTGTCCATAGAAATATCTCTGTGATAAACCCTGATGTATCTAAAGAGAAAGAGTTATCATAGCCGAATTCAGCCTTTTCATCTGAAAATTTACTTTATAGGCATGAACATATGTTGCTTATGAGTGACTGACTAAGAAAATACTAGTGCCTTTCACATTTATTTACGGATTATTCAAAATCAATACAATCTAAATCACCGGTACAGCATTTTCCTAAAGTAAATAGATCAATCGGAACTTCAATTTCAAGAAAGATATCAGACATTTTAGTGAGAATTTTCTTTTCAATGAATTCATTCTCAGAGGATGTGCATTCGCATTTATGTAAAATAATCAGATGTATTATTTAGTTAGAAAAATGGAAAGTCAGCTACATCAGGAAGTATTTAGGTGTGTGAAAAGAAGAGTTATGTAATACATTAAAATTAACTGTCCACTTGACAAGTGTGTGAAAAACGTGTAAAGCAGAACATCCGGTACTTACTGGTCACTCTGCACCACCTTAGGTTTCTTTCAAAATCATCGATGAGAGCACAAATCAGCATGTTATACACTTCATTAGCTATCAGCAGCTTTAAATCGCATCTGCATGTGTGTGCGTGGGGGGGGGTGACACACATTATTTTATTCTGGCCATAAGTGTTATATCGGGCTATTCAAGAAGGGCAACTAACTTCCAGATGACTGTTTTATTTATTCCCAGTATATGTATATTGGTTATTTCTATTATTGCCATGTTTGAATCGTCATAACCTCCCACTAGACTCATAATCTGTTATCATACCATTTGTCATTCAGGAACTATAATCAACTAATCATGTTCCTGTACCTTCAGACTATAGTTACTATTTTTTCCGTTTTATTTTTCTCCCTATTGGTGTGATGCGTGGTCAGGTTTTACATGTACATAAATGGATGGGTAAACAATAATTTGACTGTCTGATAGTTAGCTTATTTGTCTTGTGTTCTTCATTTCGACTTGCGGACTAGTAGTCACGAGGTAAATGTGTGCGTAATGATTGGTACTATCGAGGTCACACTGTCTTCCATACACTGTGATTGGCCTGACAATCCAGGATATAACAGTATAACTTCTGTTTTTCTTGTTTTGTAAATTTTAATTTTCTGACATACTCCGTAATCATTAACTACTCGTGACCTTTTTAGTACCCCCGCCCACCCGATCTTTATTTTCTCTGCTTCGCAACTTTTTCACACACTTAATAAGTGAACAATTAGTTTTATGATATTGCTGTTTGCCCACCAATTTATTACACAACCCTTCTTATTTTTCACACACCTAAACATTTTATGATTCAGTTTTTAAAATAACTGATATTGTAGTGGATGCTACTCATAAGGTCACCCATAAGTAGGAGGTAGCGGGGCGTCGCGGTGAAGTGGAAAGAATCAGTAAACAGAATATGAAGCGAGTTGAGATGTGGCAAGGAGCAAACCATGATTAAAATACATCGGAGAATCGAGGATAATCAAGGAAGCAAGCCTATAACCGACACGGATCAGAGAACGCGAACGATGTGCAAATCGATGGTTAAAAGTAATGTATGTAATATTTTATGATATTCTCTGTTTCCACTTGTACATAATTTTCTTGTCCAATTGGCCTTTTCACAATATGTTTGATTACTTACTATAAATACGAATGTATATCCTGTGTAGATGAATCCGCTGGAAAGGGAAATTTTCTTCACTCAAATGTCTCATATCTTGTTGAATTCGTTACGCATTGAATTTAAGTTCATATAAGTCAAAAGTATAAGATAACAACAAGAGATAATTGCTCCATATATCATTTTTCTAGGTGTCCAGCATCATTTACAAGTGATCCATTTTATCCTTTCTCAAATTGTTTACAAATTAGAGATCAATGTACCAGTACAATATGCATTCATGGTGACTGTGTCAGTTCAAAAAATGGGCAAGTAAGATGACATAAATGTTATTCGATATTGACTGATCATTTGAATAATCACTTAATTAATGTGTTTAAACGTAATAGAGTTATACAGGTAGACGTACTGATATTATGAACGAGTTAGGTAGAATAATGAAAGCTTAGTTAACATATTACACTGCAATCTCTACAAGGAACATACTAATGTATATGTATATACATGAAAATCAGCAGATCATATATTACTTAATAAAAACCTTTGACGACACTATTTCATTAAATAAACTTAAACATAATATACCCATTCATTGGTTCACAGAGAGTGTTTTGACAATCTAAAAATCCAGGAATTCGGGAGATACTTGAAATTAGGTATATTTTGGATTCACAAAAGATGGATGCTGGTGATGAATCCAATCAACTAAACTTAATACAAATCACCACAAAAGATGTATGTATGTACAATCAACATAGAACCTGGCACATGTGTGCATCGGTTCAAGTTGCCATACCACCATGGCACCGCAAGATTAACACCACCACCACCATTAGTAGAAGCTACTTCAATAAAATAAAATAATAATAGTAACAAGGAGTGTGAACATATAGAATATGGTTCAGGAAGCGTAGAAAGAAAGCTATGGAATAATTTAAAGCTCATGATTTAAGGGAGAACAATCAGTGAATACATCTGCGCCATTGTGACCGATTCTGGTCCATGTCACTCAGTGTTAATAGCCACTGGTTACGGTAATCGCGAGGACCCCATCCAAGTAATCTGCAGCTACCAACACGACTTAAACCGACAGTCAGTGACTTCATGGATTGGTGCCATGTTTTAGTTTGGCCGCCTCTAACTCTCTTCCATCCTATCTCTATATCAGCTAGCATTGCGCGTCGAGGCAGACGGTGGTTGGGCATACGCAACACATGTCCCAACCACCCCAGTCGATGAAGATTCACAACCTCATCGACCGATTTACCACATTTGCCTAACACCCGTCGTCTAACCTCGTTATTACTTACTCGGTGATCCTAGCTAACGCGAGCGATGTTTCGTAGACATCGATGGTCAAAAACTAATAACCTTCGAGCGTCATCTACCCTTAATTGCCACGTCTCACACCCATACAGTAAGACAGAACGAACTGTTGCGCAGTACACTCTCCCTTTCGTTGAGAGACGAATATCTCGTCTACACCATAGGTGACGTAAGTTAGCAAAAGCCAAACGAGCTTTTTGAATTCGTACTGTGTTATGACGTGAATGAATAGGACGAGGGTGATGATGATTTCGGTTGGTTGATGCGTACACCAATACGATGCGTGCCTAGTTGAGAATGTACGATTGACCTAAGCCCATTCACCTCCCTAGGCCGACAATAAGACAACCAGAACTGAGAACAGGAAGACTGAGAGAGCAAGGTCCAAGGTCCAAGGTCGTATTATATTTTAATCATGCATTTATATATACATAAAATCAGACCACACAGTAAGCCAATCGGAAATCTAACATTGATACAGAACAAAAGAAATAGTGGTAGTGAATGGGGAGAACTTGTACACAACAAAGTAGATGCAGTTCATAATAATAAACAATATACCAAGAGCAAAATATGCGAAACAAGAGAACCGGGCAAGGGGAACGTAACAGTCATAGAAATAAAATGTTAACACTGTCCACCGTTATAATAAATGAAATAATGTTCTAAATCACAGTTCCCGAAGATAGCCAATCTTCATTAGGTGCCCGGCATATCACCTCCCCTTTTTGAAAAGACAATGATGATACGTTTTTGGACCAGTTCAGCTTTGGGTGTGGTCAGGTAAGAACTACAATGTACTCAAGAAAAAAAAAAGAGACATGATTAGTTACATCGCAACTAGAAAACTACAATCTACCACTAGTCTCCTCCTCCACGGAACGTAGTGGGATCTTTGTGAATTGGCAGGAACAACACTTCATTGCATTGAACATGCATGGTCTTGAAGGCATCATTGCTGCAACTACGCGGATGAGTTAGGAAGTCGAGGGCTTGATCATGTCTAGGGCGTACAACCACAACAGTAGCAGTTTTCTTCTGTTTATTGAACCTCTTCGCTGAATACAGAGGCTTCTTGGGTACAACAGACAGTCTAGTCACGATTCTCGAGATGACCTTCTGGACTGGACTGGCGGCGATGCTCCGCGCACATCTGTTGGGATTAGGGCTGCGAGACCTTGTGAATAAATCTGAGACTGCTGCTGGATTTTCATTTAATGGTTGTTTCATCTCTGGAACGATCTGAACAGAGGTCTCCAGCTCGACTTGTTTCTCCGGAACGGCAATACTAGGCACATGAGACAGATGCACCTCTGTCGGACATTCTGGTTGAGCATGGGAGTCATTGTAAGATGTGGGCTTAAGCATTGCTTCGTCTATTACCGGTATACTGACGCTGCTGACTGGAATACCCAATTGCTCGAATGCCAATTCGATCAATCGCTGGTTAGCAACAAGAAGCTCATACATCAATAAGTTGGCACGTCCACTGAGTGCTGACATGATGATTTGCTGAAAATACTGACTCAGTTATTGGCCAATGTAAGGTCACTGATGAGAACCTCGAGTTCTGATTGGTCCTTAATGCGACTGGATTTCTCGACCAATAATGAAATGACCTTGGCTGGCTGCAGATGCTGAGCTTGCTTGGGTTCTATAATTTTCACCCCCGTCGCCAATTGTTATGACGTGAATGAATAGGACGAGGGTGATGATGATTGGTTGGTTGATGCGTACACCAATACGATGCGTGCCTAGTTGAGAATGTACGATTGACCTAAGCCCATTCACCTCCCTAGGCCGACAATAAGACAACCAGAACTGAGAACAGGAAGACTGAGAGAGCAAGGTCCAAGGTCCAAGGTCGTATTATATTTTAATCATGCATTTATATATACATAAAATCAGACCACACAGTAAGCCAATCGGAAATCTAACATTGATACAGAACAAAAGAAATAGTGGTAGTGAATGGGGAGAACTTGTACACAACAAAGTAGATGCAGTTCATAATAATAAACAATATACCAAGAGCAAAATATGCGAAACAAGAGAACCGGGCAAGGGGAACGTAACAGTCATAGAAATAAAATGTTAACACTGTCCACCGTTATAATAAATGAAATAATGTTCTAAATCACAGTTCCCGAAGATAGCCAATCTTCATTAGGTGCCCGGCATATCATACTGAGACCAGCCCATTAGGGCTAATCAGACTTCCAAGATAAGTGAAGTGGTCGACGTACTCAACTACTTCACTCCCTATCTTCAGTTCAGGTGTTGACGAAAACCAGTCCTGCAGCAATAGTTTGCATTTAGAGGGGGAGAAACGCATCCCCAGAATGCTTGCATTGGAGCTTATTGCTGTTAAAAGTTTCTGCATCTTATCAGCGTCTTCCCTAAACAGGACTATATCGTCAGCATATTCTAGGTCAATAAGTGGATTTCCTGGTAGGAGATCAATTCCTGAAAAGTCAGACGATGAAAGTGTAATTTCCAACAGTATGTCAACTATGAAATTAAACAAAAATGGGGAAAGTAGGCAGCCTTGACGGACACCATTTGAGGTTACAAGTTCAGATGACAGTTCGCCATATGCTCTGACACGACTAAGAGTGTTTGAGTAAAGAGCCTTAACAAGTTTTATGTACTTTTGTGGCACACCTTTCAATGAAAGACACTGCCATAGAACTTCACGGTCTACAGAGTCAAATGCCGCGTTCAAGTCAAGGAAAACCACTATTGTCGGCCGCCGAAAAGTATGTCTGTGTTCTAAGATCCGACGAACGGTGAATATCTGGTCTATACAACCACGACCAGGTCTGAAACCAGCCTAATTTTCTCGTATTTGGAGATCACGAGTTGCAGTTAAGCGTCTGATGATAATTATAGAAGCTAGTATTTTAAACACTATATTAGTCAAACTCATTCCTCTATGGTTATTGCAGGACGATTTTCACCCTTTCTTATATACTAGGACGATTAACGATCGACACCGGTCAGATGGAATTATGTCAAGTTTTCAAACCTTAGTCAAAATATCAGTCAGCCTGGTTGTCAATGTGGGACCAACATCCTTAAACACCTCTGGGGATAATCCGTCTGGACCCGCTGCTTTGCCTCGCCTTAGATTGGCTATAGCTTTTTCGACTTCGGTAAGAGTCGGGGGACCTAAATCGACTTTCCATTCTGGCTGTCTCGAAATAGTGGGAAGTTCAAGAGTAGCTGAAGGCCAACCTAACTGTTCCTTGAAGTGTTCAGTTCATCGTTCTAAACGTCTAGACTAAGAGCTAATAAGCGTTTTATCTTTTTCGGAAATCGCCTAACTAACGCTGGATGTTTTAACCCCGGTTTCTTTTATTAACTTGAAAAGTTGTCTAGTGTTACCTAACACCGCTGCCTTTTCCATTTCCTTTGCTTTCGTTACCCACTACTGCTCACGGTCGTTTCGCACACTTTTCGTTAGTTTGTACCTGATTACACGTCGCTCATCATCATGTTCGGAGCCCGATGGGATAAGTCTTCGGGAGTCTATTAAATTAACAGAAGCCATTGAGATCCATTGATTTCTCTTGACATTTTGATCTAAGTCCTTGATAGATATCATTGTAGATGCCACAGCTGCTTGAACATCTTGCCAAGCAGTATCTAGTCGGGATGCATCTTTATAATTGCCTAAGTGATTCCTCAGTTGTTCCTGGAATTTAATCTTGGCTGTTTCATTACTAAACTGAATTCTAACAGGTTTTCGTGTAGTAGTTTTACTTCGCCCGGTAAGACGCACTAGAGCGTGGTCGGAATCTAAACATGTACTCCAGAAAGATCGGCAATTATCCATCGAGCCTCTCCAATGGTGATTAATCGCGATATGGTCTAATTGAGTGCACCGTTGAGTAGGGCCAGGAGGTCGCTATGTTACACGATGTCGCTCCTTATGCTTAAAGTTCGTGTTGGCTAGGAATAACCTATTATCTGAGCAAAGCTGCAGCAGGTGGTCGCCGTTATCCTTTCTCTGAGCTGGAACACTAAAGCATCCACCTAAATGTCTTTCAGATTGGTTGAAGCTACCTATTTGGGCGTTAAAATCACCAGCCAAGATTACCAAATCTGAGAGTTTGGCTCTATGAAGTAGTTCAGAAAGTTCTCTGTAAAATTCATCTTTTACTTCATCCAGGCTGTAGTCGGTGGGAGCGTAGGCAGAAACAACGAAAAGACAATGCCGTGTGTCCCTATCTTTCCGACTTCTTACTGAACCATTTAGTTGGATGGCACATAGGCGACTGTCAACAGGAATCCATTCAACAAGCGCCTGTTCTGCTCTCATACTTAACGCAATATCTACGCTGGCTAGCCCACGAGAAGTTGCTGTTGAGTCGCCAGATAAACGAAGAGTGTATCGCGAAGGTTGTTCACTCTGACTAGGTGACGTCAAGTGAATGACCACACTAGGATCCTCTATGCGTGTTTCGGAGACGCAACATACATCAATGGCACGGGATTCTAATGCCCTAGCTAGGGAGGCTTGTTTCCCTATTTGACACAGGGTTCGTACATTGAATGCACCAATGTGAAGTTTGGAGCATGGTCTTAGTATGCTCAGGACTTTATTTAGTGAGCCGGAATCGTTAGCACTAATGACACAGGAGGAAGTTCAAGATAGGGATTTAGGCTTGAAGGTAGGGGCATGATAAATATTAGGAATAGAAGAAGGAGTTTGATTAAAATGGCGATGATCTTGCGTGTTGTTAGCGGTATGAGGGCGGTTATCTCTTCCCAGTTGCCCACGCTGTGGAAGGGTTCTTCTTGATGTACCTGAAAAGCAAAATGTGTTAGGGTTGGTCTGAAAGACCTAGGAGCGTGACCGCAGTGCTCAAGGAACAACTGCTTGAGGACGGTCACACACGACCTTTTTGACAGAGATTTTCGTTGTTGTACCTCCGTACTTGTTGAGGCCTTACTGCCAGAGACGGAAATCCGTAGAGTAAGGTGAAGTGTGCATTTTTAGGGTCGACCTTTTCTAACCCCGCCCTTCCTTTGTGGGAAGGCAGCATCGCTGCTATGCTGATTGTCCGAAGAAAACACCTTACTGCCGTCACACCTCTGTACAGCCGGCAGTACGGCTTCGTCCTCGGACCTTATATTTGCTGCTTTTGGTCTCACCGCTCTTCAACCGACCTGCCTGGCATGATAGGACCTAGAGGAACGATTGTTCCAGCCAGTATAGCCCGATTGAGTCATCACGATAGGTAAGCCCGACCACCACGTCAAGGTAGCAGCACGGTCGGGGACCACAAAAGAACATCACTTCAAATACTTGATATATTTGATGATTCATTGAACAACATACATACATACATACTCTTCAATAATAAATCCTAGGTCATCAACCTACGAATGTTTTGGCTGTAAGTTGCATTTAACGAATTGTACAAAGAAACGTAATGGTAAACAAATGGCAGCTAACTGGCAAAAACAGAAGAACAACAGATGGTAAACAAATATATTATGTCTTAAAGTAGAAGTACTACTAATTTTTGTACATATTATCTGCTACACTATTCAATAATTTGGCACAATTGCCTATATATGTAAACGATAAAAAGAGTACGAACTGTCTATTCAATGATTCTCCAATCCATCCACGACATTTATGAAAACAAAGAAAACTCACGTTTATTTCAGTTTCTATTGACGATGAACGTACCACTGTGTGCGTATTTAAAAATAATTGCGAGTTGCCTTTGAAAATTCATCCATTAATAATCCAAGTTTCAGGATACTACTACTCATAGTTTGAAAATTCCACAAGGGGGGATTTCAAGAAAGATTTATCACAACAAACTGTTGATTCTCGGAGATGAAAGTTACGTATATCTATTCGTTGCATTATTTAAAACAATTTGTCCCTTTGATAAATTTTGATCATGCAATAAGAAGACGAAGTTTATCAGTTATGTGATTGCGCTATGTATTGCGCAAATATATCACATAGCTCTGATAAACTTTGTCTTCTTATTGCACGATCAAAATTTATCAAAGGGACAAATTATTTTACATTTTTGAAAAGAAGGCTCCGTATGCTAGCTATTAAACGGTTGGATGAACTTGTCAACCTGAAGTGTAGAATTACAGCAAAACGCATGAAGCTAGATTTCTGCAAATCTTGTTTGTCGAGTCACACATTTCCCAAGCAGGTTATAGTGACATTTTATTTTTCATACAATAAATGCCTTAACAAGTGTATATGTGATCAGATTGTCTGAGACGTACTGCGCAAATATATCACATAACTTACTGACTTTCAGAAAGCTCATTGTATTTGTTCTGAAGAAGCATATGGAAAATATTGTGAATTTACACGTGGACAGTGGGCTCAATGGTCACCATGGTCTAAATGTTCACCAAACTGTGGACCTTACAACCATCGAAAACGTATACGTACACGTGATTGTTTAGGTGAAGCATGCAGTGGAGGATTGGGACATCTACATATGGAATTTTGTGATACTCAACCCTGTTCAAATGAAATACTAGTGTCAAGTAGACTCAATTCATCAGAAGAAATACAAAAATTGAAATTACAAGTGTTACAAATAGAATCAACACGCTATATTGAAATGTCAAGTAGACTAGCAAAATATTTACTACTCATAACTTGTGTTCTTTCTGCGGCTGTTGTAACAGCCACAATACTAGTTGTTTATTGTGTGTAAAATTAGAATAATAATAATAATAAAGTTTGACTAGAATATACTCTTCTATGTTTAGTTCGTGTTGCATGTACATTATTTTTATATCCTAAATTTTGACCAATTGCAAAATAAAACGATATTACCAGTGACAATACAATAAGACTTAATCTAAGCCTGTAAGTTAGCCCAAGCTGAAATTGAAAGAATACGAGATTGATGAACTAGTCCAAATTGTCATATATTTCAGGTACTTATTCACATTTATAAGAGCAGATCCAGACTATGGAACACACTACCTAGTATAACACTATCAACACAGAATGATAATAAGGGTAGCGTAATAGGGTATTATGTATGGAAATAATTAGCCCTAGTTCATGAACCGGAAGTAATATAATGACATTTGATAAGTCAAATAGTAGGTTTAAGAAAAGAAAATCTAAACATAACAAGGACAAAATTTTCAATACATAAGCAATCAAAGTATGTGAAATAATATCCCGAAAAATAGTCGTTTTGAAGATTAGTCATTCATTAGAGCCCATCCACTGTAACAGATAGTACTTATTTTATTTTATCATATCCAAATGTTAAAGGGTAAATATATACTTTACTTTAAGAACAACAACGTAATGAGCTTAGAAATAACGGTTATAGTTGTATTAAACATACAGGCATAATAGACAAAGAAATTATCGACACAAAACTTTTCATATTGTATACTGAATTAATTCACTCGTGCTATTACAGTTGATTTTAAGTATTGCTATCTAGGGTTTCCAACTGTAGATGATGAGTTGAGGACTCAACTGAGAAATCTATACATTTTAACATTAGTTTGACATTTAGTCAGTAACTTCATTAAACGATGCTATATTGGTTTAATTGACCCTGGTCATTTATTCCAACCTGCTGCTACGTTGACCACTTTGTCATACAGAGTTCTTTTGTGCTGGTGGCAATAAATGAATTTCATAATTTAATGTAAATTGCAGTATAAGCAACGAAATTATGTATACTTTAGTAATGAAAGCAATAATTTGATGTTGCTTATTACCCTAATTATTAAAAACAAATGAATGATTCCGACATAATTTATATCACGAATTAACTTTGCTAAGCAATTACTAAAAGACGGAAAACACTAAACATTAATTTCATTATAATCCAAAAAACCCCAACAGCGGATATCTTTGGTTTTCACTAGTTACCTTGCTTAAGTCAGTTGATAACGTAAACATCCCACCAATAATATCTAATCTATCCATTCATTCAATAATTCATATCTCAAGGTTTGAATCACACTACTACCATTGGAAATTCACTGATGACTATATTGCAAATTGCATATAGTATTAGATTACGTGGAAGTTACGTAATAAACACTATACAATGTGTAGTGTACGTAGATTCTGAACAGTAAGGACAAACTATCTTGTAAAAGGGACTGTAAGGTGAAAATAGCTTATCATATAAAAAAGGTTCATTTGACGCTAAAAGCCATGTGATTATAAATATATATGACTAGGAGAGTATTTATGGCAAACAAATAGACTTAACAAGAGGATATGAGATGGAAATTTTTCTAGTAAGTAGTTTATTAATATTATTTGTAGATGTTCTATTTAGCATTGAAATCTTTAAACTCAAACTTGACAAGATGTTTTTACTTAGATTGAAACTGCTGTTTACTGACATGAAATATGAGCTTTCAGCTAGGAGAAAGACCAACAAATGATGCATTTAAAAATAACTGATAACAACATTCACAACATGTTCACAACACTTCGTAATCAAATCCACTCACCAAGTTCAGCTTTATGTAGTCGAATTTGTTAGAAAAGAGTAACGAATTATTCCCTTGAACTGTCCAGTCTAATAATTTCAGCACGAATACTTGAAATTATAGATAAATGGAAATGAAACGAGTTGAAGCTTTACAAGAAGTTGGTAATGATGATGATACCTAGATTGATATAGAAAGTTCTCTTTTGAAAAAACACTGAATATTATTGTCTGGATTAATAAATGGTTCTACCAATCACGGTACTTTATGGGATAATGAATTTAAGAGCTCTGTGAAATGTGAAACTATTCAAAATAAATTCAAAGAATGTGTTTATCAATCCAGTGGTAACCCTTTGAGAAATATCCGTTTTTATGCAACCGTTTGTCTCACCAACCACCATATGCTTCGACGTACTGTGTCACCAGATGAAAATGTTGAGGTATATAGACAAAGACATATAACTCGATAAGGTTATTGGCTACTGGTCAATAATATTTATAGATGAAAATTTTCTGGTTAGTATTCAGACAATCGTAATCTATGCCGAGGAAAAGGTCACAATTAATGATAGTGCTGATGATATTATCTTCAAAGTGACTCCAAATTTTTCACCTCAGGCTTAGTTTGTTTTTTCTTATTGTACTCTCTACATATTAGGCCTTTACTAACGCTGATGTTGGTTAGGCTTTTTTCATTTCGTTAATTATTTCTCTTATTCCTGATGCGAATTGTAACTAATATAAAATTTGCGTCAATTTGTAAATTATATGTAGTTGAATGATTGCTGCTAAGAGGTAAAGTAGTTGAGCGTGTCGACCACTCCACTTGTCCTGGTGCTCCAACCATCTCTGATGGGTCGATATGTGACAAAATCTCAATACGGAAAGCTCTTTTAGAAATCGTCAACTTGTTTCAGTTGCTAGAGTATGTGAGATGCCCGTCAACCAACGGACATACGAGAATACTTAGTAGTCCCCTGTTTTACTTTACGGCTATGAAACGTAATTTTAAGCGTAGGGGACATCCACATGTTACTAGTATGTGGTAATAAATATCTTGGAAGAATTAGGGGAATTGGGTGAGCAGTATTCACGTTAGACTCAGAGTGCCAGTGGAAGCTGATTGGTGAGGTGGTGAATCTTCATTAACTTACACCACCTTACAAAGGTGATGTTTCATAAACTGGAATTGGTCGATATCAGGAATGTACATCCATTAGTTGTTAGGTTTAGATCTCAAGTCACAAAAATATTTACCAGGTTCTTAAATACCTATTTACTGATTAAATATTTGGTTGTTTGGTAATGCTGAACTTTGTCTTTGTATTTATAAAGTACATAATGAATCCAAAGAAGTAGAAAGATTTAAATAAAATGATTAATTTAGACCTTAGTGATTATCAAGAAAAAGTAAATGCTCCAGTTCATTCAGTTTCAATGTTTACACATTCTTTAACATTAAAATGCTATTCATATTGAGTGTCATTTATAGTTAAACAGTGAACAATAAGAAATTTGTTGAGTGAATTAATAACCAATTCCAAAGGATTTTAAGCCTACTAAATATCTATTGATAAGAAACAAGTGTCCGAAAAACCTACTTTTCTTATTTACAAATAAGTGACTATGATGTCTTCAATGGATTGATATGAGAAAATTGAACACACCGATAACCGCATCTACATATCCGAGTTAGATTTAAGGTCACCTAATAATCAACTCGAAAAAGTAGATGTAGACTTGCACTTGAAAGAAACCGTTAAGTATCAAATGTAGCTTTGAATGACGTTGTGCACATAAGCATACAGTTTCAGTGAAGTCTTTATAACATATTTATATCAATATTAGAGGCATGAAAGCGGTTATCATTTCCCGGTTGCCTACTCTGTGGAAGATGTCGACGTATAAAGATTATGGAAACATTAATTTGTGTCTCACTAAAATACTAAGCAGACACAATATTGAAAAGCAGTAAGTGCGTCTCCTCTAACCTATCAACGAAAAGAAGTCAGGAGTCAGTAACATATTTTAAGAAGTAGATGGAACGGCAATTAGTTTCCGGTTAGCAATAAACATATTAACGACGAGTTTCAAACCTGACAGTATATTTTCTTGGATTGATTGAGGCTGCTCGGAGAGCAACTAGCACGTGTTTGTAAACCAATTGAATTATGTTCCAAAGTATTTCGCCTAACATTCCAAAAGATTGCTCATAAACGTTTTTTCGGAACTAGTCACGTTGAACAACATTTTCAGGCGTCTTATTAATGACTTTAAAGTAATTACATAATATTACTGGGTAGTGCAAGAAGTGAGTGGTTATTGAGTTGTTGTCACATGTTCAGTTAGTTCGTTTTTAAATATGAACTTAAAGCATTTATGTCAAGCACGAAGAGACTTGTCATACACCATATTTAACACTTTTAACGATTGGAGGTACAGTGTTTAAACGATTCGGATTCGAATAACTACAAGGTTGCGCATCTGGACTGTGCTCTACTTCAGTCTAGATAGCGAGGTAGCATCAGTAGCCCTGAAGTGAAATCTAAGATGCATACTGCTGAGGAGTTCCATACTAGAGTGAAACAGCTGTCTAGTGCTCCCTGGTTTTTAGTGGTACCCTGCCAACATTAATCTATGACATATTCAATCAGCCAAACTTTATACCAGTCTCCACAAACTATTTCAATTCAAATACGTATATATTCAACACACTAGTTAATTACAGCGAACGAGGAACAACCAGAAAAATGTCAAACATAACACAAAGCAAATATATAACTACTCAAAATTTCTTGGAAAGTCGGTAATCTTATTTGAAAATCTAAGAAATTAGAATTTAGAGGTGACATTAGTAAAATCCTGAGAAAATATTTTCCACTATAATTTCTAAATGCTTTAAAAATATTCAAACAAGAGAACTATCAATGCTTCTTAATTATGTACAATAGACAATATGAACAAGTCATGCAGTTCATTTAACTAGCGTGCATAATTATTACATAGTTTTCGTGTTCAAGATGATGGTATAGTGATCGGGTTTTCGTTTGATACATTTTTCGAACTGTCAACTCGATCGTCCTCGCCACATTCAACACGAACAAAATCCTCAAGAACCATTTCATTCCGCAATAAATGTTCGCCCACGCATATAGTTTCATCTAATAGGAAAGGTTGTAGAAGCAGATATTTCTCTTCGTCTGGATCACCAGTTGGATTTTCAACTGATTCTAAGCCAGGGTTTGGATTCATGCCAACAATATGCTGACATATTTGTCTGCCTAAACGTGCAGCTCGTTCATGCCAAGCATCATTAGCCGGCTGTTACAAAATGGAAAATATGTGCTGACTAGGTTAGAGATGTTACAAATTAGCACATGGCTATATATATATATATATATATATATATATATATATATATATATCGTAGTTGTAGTGAGTTCGAATGTAAAGTTTGGTATGTAGAGTCCCTAGCACTTTTAAATTTACCATCACAATGGTAAGTAGCAACACGCGCAACTGAAGCACATTTAACTTCCTGTATAGTATATGATTATACTTGAAATAAGTATACGTTTTACACATAGCACAAAAAGTAGTTGTAGTGACCAGTTGATCTCTATAATTATTATTTTCTGATAGAAGCTACCTATTTGACTGGACAACTGTCAACTTAAAACTAGCCATTATTTCAGTTATTCGTTTATATTATTATTATTTAAACACGTAAAATTTGGTACAGAATGGCACCAAAAATATAGGCGCCGCACAAGTGAGGAAGAAACGTTATGGAAAGAATAGAAATGAAGGCAACCAAGTAGGACAACAAGAGAATTACAAGGTAGGAGATACGGTTTGGATAGAGATACTAACAAGAAGATTTCATTTTCTTTTCAAGAGAATTCATAATACTTCTACGAAGATTATAATACGCCACTGGTTTCTATTCTGTGCTATGTCAAATAAGGTTTCAAGTCACTGATTTCCACCTATAATACCCTAACAAGAAGTCGGTATAGACAAGCAGAGGCCAGACCTATGCAACTTTCCTCCATTTCGCGATGCCCATATCACAAAGTAATCACCTCTCCGCTGTTTCAACCAGTCCGATGGGATGACATCCGTACACTATGACCAAGCCACCGAAGCCAGTGTTTCAAGATGGTGACACCAATTGAGTTGTTGTCACTGTGTAGGAAGACACGATGCTGAACCTCAGCATTACTAACATGTTGTTCCAACTGGGTGCTAGTAACTCTCCGAAAACAACAATGATCGAACACAGAGACGATGAACATATTTAGCTTAGAGAGACCAGGTTCCGCAAGCATATAGGGGGACCGCTATCACCGAGGAGTCGTAAACCCAGACTCACATCACGACGGCGCCAAAGATGGTCTAGTTTGGAACAAGCCGATTTGATTTTCATTATCTGTAAACTGATTTCATCCAACATACCACCACCAGCGCCCATACAACTACCCGAATACACGAACTTTCCGACCACTTCTCGCCACTAACCACAAAGAGTGAGAACAGATACACACTTCTGTCTTGCAAAGGTACTTTGCACTTGGAGGGTGCAAAGTATGTACTGTACTTACAGATACTAATTGTCAGCTTATAAAGTGCGATTTAGATAGCTTGTATGCTATCACACAGTAATACAATACCACCAGACTACTGAAGGTAAAAAAATGGCTTTACTCTACGTAACAACTTCACACCACTAGCACGCACTTCCTTCAGAGCTGTTTCTAGAATATCATCGGTGGAAAAGTTGAAGAGGAAGTGTGAGATTAGAAAACTCTGGCCAACCCCACTTCCGGACTGAAAGGTGGTTGTGTACCATCAATCTACCTGTGATATTTACGCTCAGAGCCTTCAAGATCATAATAAACTTCTCAGGTATCCTTCTCCAACATAAAATTACAGAACAGTCCTGTCCAACGAACCGAAGGCGACCCTGATGTCAAGAAATACGAATGTCAGCCTGCAATACGTGTGACGGAGTCCCAACATTTAGCGGAGGGTGAAAATGTGACCCTCGACCTAACCGAAAACCAGCCTGTTCATCGTGAGTCACACATTGTGCACAATCTGCGAAGTATGACGAAAGGCAATAATTTAGAAGTAATCGAGAATAAACTTGTCTTCTTAAGGCTGTTACACTAGTCACGTGAGCGCTGTCAAAAATGGGGATGATAATCGCTTCTTTCTTTGATGACGGAACGCGCTCAGTTAACCAAACTTTTCCAAACAACCTTGTCAGATCCCTGAAAAGAAGTCCGCCACCATCTTTAAGAAAGAGCTAGGGGTAGGTCGTCTGGGCCTGGTTATTTATTTCGGAAGCTGGGCTTTCTTGTGGACATTCTTTCCATTAGATGGGTCAGTCGTCATTGGCCATGGAGAGCAGGGCAGTCTAATCGAGGTTATCGAGGCAATAGACTAGTTCAAAATATCCTCAGAGAAACTTAGCCCATCGTGTAAAACGATCTTAGATCTTAATAACAAGCGTACAGTCAGCTTCACAGATTATTTAACTGATACAAGACTTTTTGCTACTAATGGCTCGGGTGGATTAAAACAGCTTCCGGCAACTATCAAATGAGTCTGTTCCTTCCAACTCATTGGCATGCTCAGACCACCAGGTTTCTCAGTTCCCACACAACCTTTCCCCGATTTCCTGACGAAAGAAGCTAAATCAGTTATCAAAATCACGAGTCATCAGAGTGGACCGACTTGCCGCAATTGGCTGTAAGGAACCTGAAGAAACACCACGTATATAAACGGGACGTTTCGTAAAGCCGTAAAAGACGCGACCTGCCATTTTCATGGCGTCATGCATATGCAACCAGTGCTTATCTACGTTATCCGGTGAACTAGCACTTAGCCTAGAACCTAATTCAGAATGATACTAGTTACAACAAAAGCTGCGACCAATTTACTAGTATCAATCTGTTTAGGCCAAGACATTTGCTGGTCACTGAAACACAGGACTAGTGTGGCTCAAACTGAATTATGATTATAGTCCAGATAGGTATTTTAGAAGAAACGATAGTCTTGAACACAACCACGCCAGCGATAACTGATGGCAATGCGATCAGTCTATGTTCAAGATTGGGTTGTAGAATGGGGACACCAGGTAGTATATCAATGGTGGCTGTGCCGGGAGTTGATGCTACCCAGAAACTAGTTGTGGTTTGCACAAAGCTGTAGATGACGGTCACCGCAATATGGCCCGAGACCACTGTCCCCATTGGCCACCTAAGCTACTTTCCTCAACGCCTAGACACCCAATCTGTTCATTAAAATCACCAGCTAGTACTATATGTCGAATGAGCTTTCTTGAGACTTTCTAAATGATAGTAGAACATATTCTTGATTACACCCGGGCTCCAATCTGTCGATGGTTAGGCGGAAATTACGAAGAGACACTGTTTTCCATGCCGGTTTCCTCTCGCTTAACATAAGCGATTGTTAATGAGGATCCAGCCAATTAGTTATGCCTCCGCTCTAGCGCATAGTGCGACAATGAAGCCAATCGAATCGGACGCCGATGCTGCATGGTCCCCGGAACACGCTTCTCAAATCGACGGATGGGGGGCAAATTTATAGTACATCATCGGATAAACAGCATGCATCGAGAAACATGGTAAACCTATCTGTTGTCTCATCCGTATGAATGTGTGAACGTTGGAGGCCAGTTTAAATGGCACGTGTGGCTCTAGAAAGGCTGTTTCAGATTTCGACATTGATGGTAACGAATAAAAAGTCTACTATTCAGTAACTTCAAACCAAGCTGACAGGATCAAATTTTCACCGCAAACGAGCTGTTGAGTGAATAGATTAAGTAGTAAAAACAAGCAAAAGAAATAAAGACGGAAGTGTAAAATAAAGTAGAAAAGCTTTCACTAAAATAACGGTGAATATCATTGAGGTGAGAAGCAATATGATAGGCCGATCATTTTTCATAGCTGTATGTGAGCTGCGAAGCATCTGGTTTTCTTAGGTGACCACTCCCTAAGCCTTAGACTTTAGGATCAATTCACAAGGAAGTGGAACATCGTCAGGAGGTGCAATCCCATAGTAATCGGTAACCAAAGTTGGTTCATATGCCCTCCGTTCCTTTAGGATCATGAAGCCTGTGTACACCATTAGTTTATAATCAGGGTTTACTCTAGATAAACCCTCTACGCCAGCCAAGCTAGTTTAGGCACCAGAAGTTCGATTTGGTCCTTCCACTTTAGTAAACAACACCCCTCCGCTGCCAGAAGGCAGTGGCTAGGATTTCCATCGCAGATGGTAGATACGTAGACATATGAGAACATCTCGGGGGCTTAGTCACCCCTTCCCTGCAAGCTACTTTCATACATCTATAACACATCATTGAACTATTCTGGTGAAAAACAATATCTCTCTGATGAAGAAAAAGCAATAATACGTAAATGATTTAGGATAATGGTTATAGAAAATATTAAGACTGTAAAATATAAGCCGAATCATTATTCTTAAAAAGGACTTACTACGGTCAGAAAGTGAGTAGTAAACAGAAGCCAAATTGTAGTCGGCTGACTTACTTTGTCATTTAATGGCCGGTAGCGAATTATGGCGGCATACTTTCCGAAACGGACATCTCGTATCCCTTGTGATATGCCCTCTGTACTCACATGTGAATAAATAGCTAGACGACTTGAGCTAGCGTTACCAGGAACACAAAGCCCGACGGCTCTTCTAAGCTGAATACTTTCACCAATAGACCCTATGGCTGCAACCATAGTGTCTTTTAGAGTAGATGAGCTGGAGGTTACTAACTTGTCCAAGTGACTAGAATCCAAGGAAATTTTATTAGGCTCCTTAAATAAAAATGAAAGCAAAGGAGTAAGATAGAGAGGGGTGGCAAATGTGTAGTCCATCTACTTCAATCTAAGTAATTAGATGGCATCATCTACTTTAATGTGTTGGTGTATATAAAACAGAACTACTGCCCCATGTTTTCATATAAACATTTTGATAAATGTAAATAAAAGCATTCATACTAGAGGTAACTACAGTGAGTAAGGATTTATTGAACTTAGATACAATATTCGAGTACTGTGTTTTAATTCAGTAAGCCGAATCTTCCGGACTTTTACTGACTAGAGAGTATTCTAAAGGTCAATCAAGAGGCAAGGGTTGTGATAAGTAGGAAACGCACTAGATTAGACAGTTGAGCCCACTTCAACTGGATAAAGTTAGTTTTACACAATCTAAACAATTTGGCGAAACCGAAAAGGCATATAGTGATATTTATTTCTAATCTCTGCTTATAAAATAACGAAAAATAACTAACGTAAAAGAATCATTACATTTGCACATATCAGGCTAACTTCAAGGAAAGGGTAGCATCCCTATCACTTGGTTAAACGTGTGAGTTGAAACATTCAGAGAAAAGCAAAAATAAATTGTTTATTTGTTGATTAATTATATTCACTTCGGTAGAGCGATATCCAGTCTTTGCAGAACACATCAACTCAAATTTGTGTAAAGTAACTTGACAATCTTCGGACTCACTATACTTGCCCATTGTTTCGCTTAACGATCAGAATTAGACAGCAAACTAAATAGCTGTTGCTATAGTAACAGTAAACGACTTGATTATTTACCGTAACCATAACCAATAAACGCCATGTTAATAAATACCAAGGAAAATGGTCGAATACTCCAGTTTTCAAAGAAACCAAAAATTACCACTAATAATTTCTAGAAAAAGGGTTATTAAAGTTCAGGACATCAGGGTGGTAAAAAATTTTAGTTACTACATGTTTATCTAACTAAGCGGATTTAAAGGAAATGAACTGGGACGACTAGCGTAAGTACAAGATAAAAATCCGTGTACTTTGTAAAGCAACGTTTTGGATTATTTACCAGTTATCCGCCTAGTCGAGATTATGATTCCCATTGTATAACTGGACGTCATAAGCCGAATAAGTACCCATTTCGATCTAGAGACTCTAGAAGTAATGTTAGCTACTACGAAGGAAGAGCTTTTTATGTTAGTATATGTAATTGAGCTTCCCTGATTTTTATACTAGGTAGTTCCCTAAATAGATAGTCAGGGTTTGTTTCCCAAACAACTCACTATCACCAGGTAAAATACGAATGCTAACACATGACCACTTTCATGCATAAATGTTGACACAATTGAAACGAATCTTATCTAAAAATTATTAAATATCGACATACGATGAACGAACACAATGCAGCGTGGAGACTAAATACGGACTTGTTTGCCAAACTTTATGTTATTCGTCCATATAGGAGATTTTATTGTAATATCTAAACAGAAACACACGTATCGACTGTAACTTAATGGTTAGAATTGTCAAATGGGTATGGACAGGACAGAAGCTTTCAGTTGATAAACTTTCGTATCTAGCAGTAACGGGTCATTGATGCCTCTTTGTAGTGGCTCAGGTATAAAAAACATAAGGAAACAAAAAGTGGTTGAAAGTTTCCGCTTTAAGGCCTTAAGAAAGTGGCATGTGTCATCTGTAATGGCTCAGTGAGATGTACATGAACTGGTTGAGCATGTGGTGAATTCCTAAACTGGATGACTGTTAAGGAAAGAAAGCATGCTTGTATTTGAACTTTACTTACAGGATTTCCTCTATAAGGCTGATATATGTATGCATTTAGGTACAATAAAGAACCTGGGAAATATGTGCATCGGTTAAAGTTAACACACAGATTGGCGACGAAATTAAATTTTAAAAAGTGTCCCAATGGTTGTCCAGGGGTATTTAAGATTTCATATCATTATGAGATCGCCTCAAAGTTACCTATATTCCCTGAAACGTAAGTTCACGGATTAAAGAAGTTCTTTACAAGATTCAAAATGGAGTCCATAAACTGACTTCCTTGAATGAGATCTAAAATAGTTTTGCTATTTTGGAATGAGGGAATAAATGCTAAGTTAACATACTCCAAATCAGTAAAACAGAACTACTGAAAAGTATATAAAAGTTTCAGCGTCAAACTACTCAAAACAGAGCTCCAGAATTGATAGTGAGGGACTGGCTCTGATCATAGCCAAAAAGACATTTTCGTTACCGTAAATGATTAATAGTCATAATGGACTAAGAATGCCTGCGACGTCATCCACCAATGACTAGCCCAAAAAAATTGTTTCGGACGCATTTGTAATGTTGTGTCCCTGACAAACAATTTTACATTTTGTCAAGCTCATAGCTAACTTTGCAGGTAAGTCAGATCATCCCGTAACGCTAGCCTACCCTCGTCGTCGAGAATCTCAGATATCATTCAGTCGACAAAAAATAACTCGGTGTTTATGGAGAGAGGTCATTTAGGTGAACTGAGAAAGTGTCTTGAAACGATACACTACGGAACTCTATTATATTTAACCTACTAGAATGAATCGTAAGACTGTATTGATATAGATCTCGAAGCAGAACACTAAAATGATATGTAACAGAACTCTGATATATTAGACAATTTTTTTCTGACTGATTGCAAAGAGGATAAACGACATGTTGGTGTTTCACAATATGAATGCGGCAAATATATGGGTGCCCAAAAATTGAATTTCGACATACGACACAAAACAATGAGGACTGTTGGGCAAAAAACACTTACAGTGTAATTATTCATTACAGTCTCGGCAGCGATAGCAACTAACGACTGAAAAGAGTGGTTTCTTGCAACGAAATCAGTTTCACAATTAACTTCAACAATAACAGCACGACTTCGAGTCCCAAGAACCCCTAAAAGACCCTCATTCATTACTCGTCCAGCTAGTTTTCCGGCTTTGTCCCATCCTCGACTAACGGCCTCGCTGTTTAACCATTCTTTAGCCTTATCAAGGTCATTTTCATGTCTGATTAAAGCCTCTTTGCAAGCCGAAAACGTGTAACCTGTTAATTTACGAAGCTTATAGAGGAGTGCTTTGTCAGCAGCTTTAGAGTGAAGTCGGATATGAACACAGAATTTAGTTGTTTTATTAACTAGAGTGGGGAAAGCCAATACATTCATTTCGGTGTAGCGGAATCAACAAACTGTCAGCCGCTGAGTCCATACCAAAAAAGCTTAATTTTCAAACTTCAAGCTTTGCTTAGTAGAATTAGCGAACTTACTGTTGCCTGAGATATCGTTTAGGCCGCAGGAGAGTGTTTTTGGTTATAGACACTATGGTACTTTTTCTGTTTCATGTGAAGTAAAGGATTACTTAACAGTTATAAATAGAAGTGACGACGGGGTTGCTCATAATATACAACTGCATACTAGCTGTAAAGGTTAAGCACGCATCAAGCCTCCTTTTTAAAGTAAAATGGTCAAAAAGCGGTTGGTTTATCAAGCGCCAATCGGGTGTTCCTAGTCGATAAATGCACGTCTGCCCTATGTCCACTCAGTCCCAGTCAGGAGATAGAAGAACAAGTTGATAGACCAGCCAGACAGAATCATATTATATTTCACACATTCGTTCATATGCACATAAAACCTGAACGCACAGTCGACCAATTAGGAGATTAACATCATTACAAAATAGGAGAAATAGTGAATGTGAACTGGAATACGTATACACAATTGATTAACCACAATTCATCAATGAGAAATGACATACTAGCAGTTAATGTGTCAAATGAGAGGATAGGACAGAGGGAACTGAATAATAATAGAGATTAAACGTTCACCTCGAACACAACCGAAAATAATGGAATTGTAGTATCAGGGTTTGCATATTATATTTCTATACGATAATAACAAATATCGACCTGAATACTTTCTGAGTTTATGCATCAAATTGTTGTCAGAACATTATACCTTGTTTAGTTGTTGCATTTATATTTACAGTGAACTCTGGGATTTGACTTGTAACAACTCTTAATTTTTAACTCTCAACCTCACTTTCGATAGTTGTTACCTTAATAAATATTCCATCTGCTCTTTGTTCTTACTTTTAATATACATCGATTGTGTTCGTGCTTTGTCGATGCTAGTCAATGGAATAACGAAGCATAGAGTGGTTGGAAGATTGTACTCGAATCGCAGCCTTTTTTCAATAATGACATTCAATAACTCTTGTCCGTCCATTCCACCGAGTATTTTACAGAAAAACGGTTCTCAAAGATAATTAATTTTTTTAGGTGCCCAGCATATCAAGGTATCTATGTAATCTCTTTATGTAGGCAGATTGAAAGTCTGATATTCTGACCATTAGGTGATACCACTAATTTCGGTGCGAGCTCTTTCATATTCTATTCTATCAAGGCGTACTCCTAAGTTTAATGTGGACTGAATCGCACCAGTGATCTGTAATTATGGAGAGGGTTATTGGGATATGATACATCATGATCATACACCCTTAACCTCCTATGTTGCAATAATTACAGGTTAAATGCCTTAAATCCCGCAGAGTATGATTTGTATATTAGTCTTTAACGCCTAGGTATATCCCGTTTTAGTGACACAAGAATCCAGAGTATTATGGGAATAGGTCTTTATTCAATAGCGTGGGCAGGAGACAGTGGAGCGCGGTTCTAGTCGTTCAAACAAACACATAACTCTCAACGTTCAATATAGGCTAATAGGAAATATAATCCCTATGCAAAATAAGGAAGTAAATGAATACTGGAGCCTAATTGTTTTGGCGTATGCTTAAGTTTTGAAGTGATCTTTTAACTAGTCAAGCTGTGTTGCTACATTAGCTCCCTCCTAGAAGCGACTTCCGTAGGAACGTTGGTTCGATCAACATACCAAACAAAATCATCTCCGTTTTGTAGCTGTAGCTTAGTTCAGAATTACTTGGTGAACTTGATCTTCTAACAGTGACTGGAGCTTGAAAAGTAAGAGGGCAAGAAAATAAAGTAGGAATATCTGAGGAAATACCGCGAGCGGGCTACCCAACACCATGTTGGTGAGGTACGATGTTTCCATGCTCTGTCCGGCAATCAGGTGTTTACTCACCTGCCTCTCGAGTCGCCCTCAAGTAAAAATTAAAGAAGAATCTACTTTAAAACAAAACAAAAACGATGAAAATCAACCACACCTAAAGAATTGCTCCACTGTCTGCATAAAAATTTAAAGTACAATATATATATATATATAGTTACAATTGATAAGTGTTCGTTTCTACGTAAGTGTTTGGTTTCCGGGACGGCTTGGCCATCTGAAAGAAAATAAACATGGTGTAGAATCTTGTGTACGCAAACGTATTTAGTACGTATTAATTTTTTTTTTGAAGAAAACAAGAATATATATAAGTGCGTATACTTGCCAGAAGTCAGGTCAACCTTGAACATGTGACGGCCGCCTTTTATGACTGGTTCGTAACAGTTGGTACTGACAGTACCCATCGGGTTGAAAATTATAGCAAACGTTTATGAAAAATTAAAAAAAAAATGGATTACCAAGAATATGAGAATGCTTAAACTTACTAGGGCCAGATGAAGCTGTAAGTCAATGCGAAGCATATAGTTAATGTAGAAAGCTTATTGGAACGGTACCGGATGATATCTCCAGTTGATTAAGAGTTCGAATGTCGATAAAATGGATGAAAACTATGTGGTTATCGGAGAGAGCATAGAGTTTAACCGGAGGAAGTATTATTCCTAACCTATGTCTATGATCATGTATGGATTTATAATAATTGTTTGTGTGATGCTATGGAGGAACCACATCAATTAATGGTAATTTTATATAAGTTTATCGACCAGGTTTGTTAATAGTTTCATTAATTAAATCAATCATATTACGTGATTGCCAAGGCTAGACAATTCTTTATGATGCTATCCTGAAACTATTATGAGTAATTAGTTGGAGTGTTAGTTTGCTATAAGCTAGTAAAAAGAAAATTTTTTTATTTATCATTTAGGATCTAAAAGATTGGAAAATCTGACAGCCTAGTTTAAAATCTTAGATATGACATCACTACAGTATGAATGACGCTAGAGATACTATAGAAATTTAGTAAGTTACTCTAATTAGCTTAGTTATATTTATAAATTGTGGCCAAAATAATTAGAGCTAAGAAAAGTCGAACAAATTTGGAACTTAATATGTTTCGCCTGAAAACAACACACTTTTTCGAATAGTATGTTGCTGTATAAATTTGTATCCAAAGCAGAAATCGTTTCTAGTAGTGGTTTACATTAAATATACATGACTAGTCGAAGCAAAATATATACATGCCAAGTACTAGAGGTGTGTAAAGTAAATTAAGTGGTAAAAAGTTGAAACTCGCCTGGATTTTTTTTTTTATATTATGGAAATTTATCCTGACTTTTGAAGTTCATTGTGTGATTTATGGCATCATAAACTGATAATTGAGAAATCTAGAAAAATGATTAGTTCTGCAGGCAAAACATGCTCACAACACTTACCTCAGTTGACAGGTTTACGACTTATACTGTTCGCCAAGTTGTTTAAGAATTAGTTTAAGTATTCAGTATTTAATAAAAAAAACAAAATGACTACCGTTCCTACATCAAAAGATAAGGTCCGGGGAGAAGTGGGTAAAATAGTGTTTATATTCCGATAACGTTTGTCAACTTAGGACAAAAAGAAATATATTGCTTTTTTGTTTTCGTTTTATTTTATGTTTACTTTTAATTTATTTATTTTCAATATTTCCTAACTCGAAAATTTCAGGAGTTACGTGATTATTATTATTATTTTTTATATTATGAGAATATGTATTTATTCAATAGCGTGGGCAGGAGACAGTGGAGCGCGGTTCTAGTCGTTCAAACAAACACATAACTCTCAACGTTCAATATAGGCTAATAGGAAATATAATCCCTATGCAAAATAAGGAAGTAAATGAATACTGGAGCCTAATTGTTTTGGCGTATGCTTAAGTTTTGAAGTGATCTTTTAACTAGTCAAGCTATGTTGCTACAAGTCATCATATATTAGTATATCAGTGACCGCTTTCTAAAAATGAAGTATCCTCATCAGAGTAGAATGACATGATATAATGATTTTGTTTAACATGTGGTACTAAGTGTATGCTGAAAGCAGTAACGAACACGCTTCCTGGCGATAAACTCTAAGTAAGAGTAGGCTTAATTTGCTGTGAAACCCCAATGAGAAGAGACGATTAGAGTATTACAAAAGATTGCACGAGGGTTCTACTTTGTGGCGAGGGGTGTGGTTAGGGAATCAGCAAAAATCTATATGGGGATTACGTTCCGGCTGTTTATCATTAAAATTCTGTATTCGATAGCATTTAATTATGGGGAGGCATTGATAGCTAATCCATGTATTTCACTTACGTCCACTTGGATAAAGCCTAGTTATCAAAGAGATGCCATGTATTCCTCTGGAATGCTAGATCATCTGCATATTGGAGAGATGACGACCCTAGGACAGAAGGTGGTTCATGACTATTTGTGTAAAACTCGTGACATATTGTCCAACTAGTGTGAACCAGGAGTCACGCATGCTCACTTATATCCTTTTATAGCTCATCCTTATTTGACACCTCACAACCCTTTTCACTTTCATTCACTATATCTACCACTCTTCTTGAAACAACAATTCTTGCCAATCATGAATGCCCAAAATCACGACTCATATCATCACTAAGGGAAAACGTCGCTACCATCTCATATCCGGTTAACAAAAGCGTCTTAATTAATTACCAAAGAGATAATAGTAATGTTCAGAACACGGATCTCATAGAACAACCAATAAGTATATCCTCAATAACATAAATGCCAGAGTTCACTAACATCTAGTCAGAGTTATACTCATAACTATAATCCCAATTTTTTTACTGCCTCCTCAGCCCTAACTAGACCAACGCTCATGAATAGTGATGGATCCCATCCGTCACCACTACTTGAAGCAAACGGCAGTACTATTCCTCCCACTCACGGCATAAATGCATACACAACAAGCAAATGCTACAACAACTGCTACGGTAAACATAATAGGTTAACCCACAGTACGAACGTTGTTAAACATGCAGTCACTAATAACTCACATATGGTCACAAATTCGCTGCATCTGAAGCTGATGCTAATTATTGCCTGATCTATAATAAATAAAATGACATCTCTGAGAACCCTGGTCCTCCTGTACAACCCTACACTTACCCCATTAACAGAAAGTTGACTGACATCTGATGTTCCTAATTCATATTTTGTCAAAGATAACTACGCTTGATTTCGTTGAGATAGAACCACCAAGAGAGGTGGGGGTTGTCTGGTATACGTATCAAGGGCTATAAAGGTGGCAAACATCAAAGGGGATGTTCTTAACGCAGTACCTGATTCGATATGACTAAAAGTGCGTGTAAATAGCTACTAATTACTACTAGGTTGCATATGTTGGGCTCCAAACACTCCTAAATTAGTAGACGCCTCAATAATTACGCCAGTTGGACATGGTGCTACCCTAAGTCTCGACTATAAAATAATCTGTGGAGACTTTAATCTCCCACGAGTCGATTGGCACACATTCTCCGGCCCGACATTTTATGAAAGTATCATAAAGCATATCAATACACATGGCTGGAAACAACATGTGCATTTACCTACACAGCACAACAACACCCTCGACTTGATATTCTGTCCCAATATAACGCCGATATCCATGGAATATGGCGAAAAACTCCACAACAGTGACCACAGCACCATCCTATACACCCTACCATACCTTATGAAAGGTAGTAGGTACAGAACGACCTGTAGGCGTTTTCAGTATAAAGCCTTTGTTCATGCTGACTAGGGCATCTTTCAAAACCTAGTTAGATGCTGTGAATTGGCCTGCTTCTTTGCTAGTGGTAGCATTGCTGAAACACTAGAAATATTCTACCGTACCATTAAGCTCTAAATAGACACTATAGTGCCAACAAAGATGGGCTACAAAGTAATATTTCCTTACATCAACATTCAAGCTAAGGCCATGCTGCATAAACTAAAGGAAAGGTACTTCACCTCAAATGACTTCACTGCTGTGAATCAAAAACACTGCTTACTAGAACAAGTAAGATGTAAACATGAAACTCGTCTGTAAGATGAGGAATGTATAGCACTCAATGACACATCTAAGTCTCTAAACCTATGCCATCTATTAGAAAAACGTTTAAATAAAACTGGAGATTATAGTATTCATTCAATACTTCAAAATGGGATAACCTACGATGACCCACGAGTTATATGCACACTTCTTAGCAAAAGGTTGGCGAATAACGAAAACACAATTCAAACGTCAGACGTCAATTTAGACAGGATATCCAGCACAACGCTAAGTACTATACTATTTAGCTTAAAAAGCATCAGTGAAGCTATAAAGACGCTCAAGCCTAATAATAGCTCAGGGACCCATAATATCCCATCAATCTTCTACATGCATGCTGAACCAGACATACCTATTCTCCTGCTTAAAATATTCACACTCTCACTAGAAGTCTAATCTTATCCTGAAATCTGGAAATCCACCCACGTACTCCCTAAACATAAGACAGGAACAAGGAACCTGGTCCAAAACTATCGACCAATTAATATCACGCCAGTAATCTCATGAGTAATGGAGAAGGTCAAAGATCAAACATCTGACTACCTACTAAATGAAAGATTAATTGGCGCACCCCAGCATAGCTTTCTCAAAAGGAGGTCATGCGCCACATGCCTCATCGATTTCTTTGACGAGATTATTCGAAACCGTGATCAGAGAAAGTTAGTGATAATACTATACTTAAACACGAAAACGCCTTCGACAGGGTACCACACAATCTATGAATCTGCAAACTGTAGTCTATAGGAATTACTAATTCACTCACAGGGTGGTTCAGGTCATTCCTCACAAACCGATATCAGATAACGAAGGTAGGCACTGTAACGTCAACACTACGACTTATAACCAGCGGAGTTGTGCAACGTAGTGTTCTATGGACCTTACTCCTGATTACACATATCAATAGCATATGCAGGAGCTTCACAAGAGAAAAGCCATACCTGTATGTCGACGAACTGAAAGTAGTCTATAAGACTGACAAAAATGACGTGGCACATTGCGTCGAAAATGTACAGGATGACTTAAACAACCTAGGTAAATGGTGCTTCGACTGGTGTCTGGAATTCAGTACTGAGAAATTCGATATGTGTAGATATGTGTAGGGGATCCAAAACTTGAAATGCAACTTGTACGTATCAACCACAAACTTCGTAAACTTAATACTGTAACTGGCCTAGGCATAAAATATTCTCACAACATTAACTTCTCTGAGTACATTTCTGCCAAAATGTCCAAATCATGACGACTCCTAGGCTTCATTCTAAGAAACTTTCATCAAAATGAGTCAAGACTCATTTTCTACAAAATATGTGTAGGACCTATACTTAAGTACTGTTCCTTCCTATTTATCAATCTACGAACAAGTGACAGAATTAGAGTAGAGAGTGTGCAACGTTACTCAACACGGCGGATAATTAAAGTCAATTCTAAAATAGACTACAAAACCGGATGTCACATGCTGGAACTCGAACCTCTATGGAAAAGAAGACTAAAAACAAACTTAATCCTTTTTTATAAACTGCTGCACAATATGACCTACACCTCAACTAATATTGCATACCGTACCTACACTCGAAACTATTACCTGAGAAATAAGCTCTTTCAAGTTAAAATTGAAAATTACAAAACAAAAGTTTGCGCATACTTTTATTCGATTAGGTATGGTCAAATATGAAACAAACTGCCAGCAGCAGTACGCATGACAGACAATCTCCCAGTATTTTGCAAGCTACTTAATCCAGCTCCTAAAGACATTAAACCCATGGCTGGTGAAGCCACTTATTCAGACACAATAGAAATAATAGACCCCCTTAATATCTGAAAAAGATTGGATATCAAAGACAACGTGACTACCTGTCTGAGTAAAATATATCCATAGACCATTAAACGTTCATCTACAATTCACCTGCCAGAAACAAAACGAAGTATAATCAATGGAATCATGCTGTTGACCATCCTCATACTTATATACCACACAAACAAAATTTCTTTTCTCACTTTTTTCTCTTTCTTTTCGTTTTTTTATTTCGAAGGCTTACTCGAATGTTAACCTTGTAAACTCCAATACTTCACGACAGATGTCCGTTGAACCTAGTATCTTACTACAAGGTGCATCAGTAACCAGGACCTAGTGAGTTCATACATTTTAATCTCTACCCACTTTTAGTCGGTTTTCTGTATTTTGCTGTATAATCAACATAGTGTTCAAACCAACTACTCAAATGGCTTGCTAGTCTCCTAATACCTACTGCATTGCTAACACTACGCCAGTTTCTAGTAACCACTCGTGTGGCCACCAGATACTATGCTCATTCCCACATCCAATACCACCTCATACTTCTCCTAAATGACCCCTGTCATACCAATGCAATAACTGTGAAATCTTATTTGCTTGTACGAAAATCCCTCCATGTTATTTTTTGTAGTGTGCAGTTCCTTTACTCGAATCTTATCATTTTGTTGTGCTCTGACTCTATAACAGATCTTGTTTCTTTCTGTTTGCCCAATTTTACTATAACAGTATTGTATTTGCTCACAAACAGTTTCTTACATATCCCTTTTTGTTAGCATATGCTATATGCTATTGGTATTCCGTTTTGTTTTACTTGGTTTCAAGGTCATGTTGTAAGCTATATTGGTCTGATATCTTACTTGTCTATGCCTGAGTGACTTGACTCAGTTTTTATTTATTTATTTATTTATTACAGAAATCACGCCAGTTTACAGGCATGGTCATTATGATACAGAAAGTTTAACTCTTTTACAATGGAACACAAAGTTTTTGCTAAATGAATGCTTGACTAATAATACCATTTACAAGACAAGCTGGAAGATACATTTCATTCTTGAGTTTTCAGGAATGTATTAGTAGAGAACACTTATTAATATATGTAATCAATTCAAAAAAGGAGTGTCAAAGACGCGACACAAGGAAGATTTAGATACCACACAGTTGTTTGAAATAGTCTATTGTGGCGTCAAGTACGAACATGTCCTTGTGTAACAGTGTTGAAATTACTATGTACGATGTTATTAACGTGAATTTGTTCTCTTTCTATTGCAGGGTGATCAAAGATAAATGTGTTGGAAGAAGAAGAGCGAGCCCTGTGCAAAATGAACTTGCATGATGACGTATGAGACTATCTTGTAAATAACCCCTCCTTTTGTACTAGAACCGCGTAATTTAATTTTTGAATAATAAAGACCTGTGGCTGTTACTCTGTGTTCTCACTTGTGTGAAGTTCCTGATTAACGTTGTGTGCTGTGGTTTTTAGATCTCTGCCTGTCAATAGCTGCTAATAACACGTGTTACAACTGGTGATAGAGGTGTTTACCGAAAAACGTGACGAGAACTTAAACGAACCCCCGGTGATTCCAGTGAAGGCGGCACCTGCTTCGACTCCTCGTCAACCGCCACTGCTCGAAACTTCGTCAGATTATTCTGTTTGGAAATTTCGGGTCACAGCATACCTACGTAAAGTCCCGACGTCTGACCATTTTGATTATCTTTTATCTTATTTGGATGACGAATCCGTCAAAAGAGCAGCAGCCAACGGCTTTGCGGCGAGTAACTCACCCGCTGAAAACTGGAAAATCTTAGATAACTGTTTCTCCTTACCTACGGACACCCAGCAGCTGACCATTCAGTTCTTATCACGTCACCAGGAACACAGCGAAAATCCGATCGATTATCTTCACTCCTTGCAGCAAATAGCTGTCCGGGCGTTCCCTCATCTAGATGTTGTGGGGCGAGAAGAGTTAGTACGCTCTCGTTTTGTCGAGGGGCTGATGCCTGGTCCACTAAGGGAACATCTTCTTCGAATGCCACCAGTTGATACAGTCGATTTGAAAAGAACAACACTTCGCTTCCTGACTGCAGAAAGACTTTCTGGTTCAGCAGAGACACATCAACCAATTGTGATGAATGTGGAGCCAGCTACAGAAGCTAAACGTTTCGATAATATTCGGGGAGCAGCAGCCATTAGACACCTCCCCAGCCTGGACGCCACTCGCAAACAGTCAACCTCGATGTCGAATAGACGGCCGTCGTGGAATAACTATCAAGGCCGTCAGACAGATTGCCCCTACTACCGCGGCAATAGAGAATATAAACGGGGTGGTGGTTGTCTAATATACGTAAATGTTTGTTTGCCATCCAACAAAATCGATGACGAAATACTCGGTAAGGTACCAGAGTCGGTCTGGATATCAGTCAATACCCCGGACTATAGTTTACTCTTTGGTTGTATATACAGAACTCCTAACACCTCGACTACTGTAGATAATAACATTATTAATGCTTTTATACATACCTCTGCTCTCACTTATAATGCGAAAGTCATTGCAGGAGACTTTAACCTTCCTAGGATAGACTGGAATGTTGGCAGAGGACTGCCATACGATGAAGAAAACCTTCTTGCTACATTAGACATGCACTGCTGGACACAGTGTGTACACACTCCCACTAGACATCATAACATTCTTGACCTAGTTTTCTGTCATGATGTCACTCCTCTGTCACTTCAAGTCAGCAAAGAGCTCGAAAGCGTGACCACAAAATGGTTCTATGCGCTCTTCCTTTTGATTTCGGACACTCTAGTATTCATAAATTACAAAAAACCAGACAATATTGAAATTATAAAAATGTTGACTGGAATCTTCTGCACACCCTTCTAAGTTGTTCTGACTGGGAAAATTTTTTCTTGTCTAGTAGTCTTACAGATGCACTAGATATTTTTTATCAAATTAATAACTCATGTTTAGATACGATTGCACCTATCAAACTAAGCAATATAATTAAATCAAATGATTTGTATATACCACTTCATTACCGTAAGAAGCTAAGACGTTTACAGAAGAGTTATCATAAGTCAAATAACTTCTCAGCACTTATGGAAATTACCATGACCTTCAACCAAGTAAAAGAAGTCCACAGGTTAAAGGCGATTAACGAAGAATTATCAGCAATGCACAGTAGCTGCAAGGTACAAAACTTGGTACGGCTGTTCAATAAACGTCTCAAACCTTCTCGGAATAGTGATACCCCCTGCATTTTACGAGATGGATTAATGATTACCAACCATAATATCATAACCAACCTGTTCAGCGATTTCTTCGCTAATAGAGGTATACCCTGATAATATTTGTAAATCCATAAACTCACTTAGGACGTCAAGTAGCTATGGAGTAGATGGCATAGCATCCATTTACTTCAAACTCGGAGGACCTAATTTACCATTAATCCTATTAAAACTGTTTGACCTTTCATTAACAACAGGATCTTACCCTAATCAATGGAAAACCTCATACATATGCCCTCGATATAAATCAGGTGACAGGACAAACCTGCATAACTATAGGCCTATAAATATCACCCCGGTTATCTCTAGAATAATGGAAAAAATAGTATGCGATCAAATGTCTGATTATTTACTATCCGAAAAACTCATCTTTAATTCCCAACATGGTTTCCTCAAAACTAGGTCCTGTATGACTTGTCACTTTGAATTCTTTAATTTAGTTTTCACCAAACGAAGCCTTGGGCACTTGGTATTAGTATTATACTTAGACATATCTAAAGCCTTTGATATGGTTAACCACAAGCTTCTTGTAGGCAAACTCTCCTCTTATGGGATTAGGAATCCATTACTTGCATGGTTAAACTCTTTCCTCAGTAATAGACATCAAATAGTTAAAATTAATTCCACTCTTTCGAAGGCCGAACCGGTTACAGTTGGTGTTATACAAGGAAGTGTCTTAGGCCCATTGCTCTTTATAGCTTACATAAATGATATATGCAAATGCTTTAGCATGGGTAGACCCTTTTTATACGCAGATGATCTCAAAATAGTGTACTCATTCCCCCCTCAAGAATTTGCACACACATTCAGTGGAGTCACTACCGAGCTTAACAAGGTCGCAGTATGGTGCTCAAAATGGAAGTTGGATCTTAATGCTTCTAAGTGTGGTTGGATATGTTTTGGGGATAAGCGCCTCAATTTTGATCTCTCCATAAACGGCAGTAAGTTATCTAGGCTTCAGTCAGTAGTTGACTTAGGACTAAGGTACTCTTATAACCTGTCTTTTACAGAACAGGTCAATATGCAGACATCTAAGTCACATCGACTACTAGGTTGTATACTACGTAACTTTTACAGCAACGATTCTCGTATTCTGCTATATAAAGTTTGTGTCAGACCTTTGCTAGAATACTGCACCTTTATTCTCAGTAATGTTTCCATTAGGGATAAACTCAGACTGGAGTCTGTGCAACGTCGCTTTACTCATCGTATCCTTGAGGCTGATCGTACTCTAGACTATAAAACTAGATGCACTAAGTTAGGACTAGATACCTTATGGAGGCGACGGCTAAAATTAAACCTAATCTTCTTTTATAAAATATTAAACAAATTAGCGTTTTCATCGCCTAATACAATCCAGCTCAAGGAACCCTCTTGCTATAACTTACGCAATTCAGCCTCGAAAATAAAAATATCGCAATCTAAATCTGCTCTTTATATGAATTATTTTACAAATAAATTCTCGAGAATCTGGAACTATTTGCCTCAAGCCATTCGGGAAACAGATTCACTTCCCTTATTTGTACGGCATGTTAGTAACTTCATCTCTTCTGAAATCTCGTTAAAAATGTTCACACCAACTATTGTTTCTTACTCCACTAGCGAAATAATAGGGACTCTGAACGTGTGAGCACCACTCACCTGTCTTGGTCATATGATAGTATTCTTCCATTTTAATCAGCCTATAAGCATAAGTGGCATGTTGGAAGTATAATTACTAATCCTGCCCATTAGTTTTGTTAACCCCGGAATACCAGTGCTGTTGTTTTGTGTTCTTCCTTCTTTTGTCTTTCCTCTAGTTGCAGAAAATTATGTGCAAGATAAATATGGAACTTACTGGCACAAAACTATTGCCTTCTCCTCAACACCCAAGTTTCAAGTACCCTTGCTCCTATCTCGCGTCTGAACATGCACAGTGATCCAATCTGCTAACCCTTAGCCGTTTTTTGGAACTGTAACGCATGGGTCAAGGGGCGCGCGGGACTTTGTCATATATGCACCATGCTACAACACATATAAATGGTGTCCTAATACTGTGAAATTTGTTGCAATTGGTTTGTTTCTCAATGCATATCTTTATACCTAGAAAATTCCTGACACTAAAACTTCGTCGAAATACTTGTATGTATGTAAACTTATATCATTCAGATCATGCCTGTAAACTGGCATGCTCGCATGTACAAATTGTTACTTGAGAATAAATTATTACTAGACGATTTGGCCGAAATGCTAGGAGATGTGGCCATAACTGACCCCACAACTCAGGTAAGCCGCCTCTTTGTCAGTTATCCTCTTGTTATGATGATCTGGTGTACCCGATTACTATTAGAGGTACGGTGCAGGGCGTCGAGATTGAAATACTACTAGATACAGGGGCTTCAGTGTCTCTTCTCAAGGGAGAGTTCTTAAAGAAACTAAACCATAATACCCAGCAGACACGATGTTCCTCTACATTAATTACGGCAAGTGGTGATCCTTTGAAAGTGTACTCCAAGACTTGGTTAGACTTGACGATAGGAGAACATTCGTTTCGACATGAATTTGCAGTTTGCCCTGCATTGATTTGGGACATGATCCTTGGTGTTGATTTCATGCTAAAATACCAAGTTTCAATATTCATGGATAGATCAGAAGCAAAAATTGGGGAGGCTATAGTACATCTGCACCACTATGAGATGCCGAGTAGACCTGTAGCCCATGTAGGAATTTCGGAACTTGTACGTCAGGTACAGAGCAACCAAGTGATAACAGAAAACGATCGCCACGCAACGATTGCTGTACTCCAGCAGTTTAGTTCTGTATTTGAGGAAGGTATTTCCGGAAACCGAACGACTACAGTGCAGCATTCTATTTTTACAGGGGACCATATGCCCCTTCGGCAACCACCTCGCAGGGTGCCAGTACACTACCGACCACAACTAGATACGATGATAAAAGATATGCTAGACAAAAAGATTATTGTTCCTTCATCATCTCCCTGGGCGTCACCTATTGTTTTGGTGAAAAAGAAAGATTCATCTCTAAGACTCTGAGTAGATTACCGACGCCTTAATGCTATAACTAAACGCGACTCTTTTCCACTTCCGCGGATCGATACTACATTAGACTCCCTAAAAGGCGCTGGTTGGTTTTCCACTCTGGACCTAGCATCCGGGTATTGGCAAGTGGAGGTTCGACCTCAAGACAGAAAGAAAACAGCATTTATAGTACCGAATGGCTTATATGAATTTCAGGTAATGCCTTTTGGGTTAACGAATGCTCCGGCTACTTTTCAAAGACTAATGCAAACGGTTTTACAAGACATAGTACTCCGCAAATGTCTGATTTATCTTGACGATATTATTGTATATGGCAGCACGCCAGAACAACACAATGCGAATCTGAAGGCGGTCCTCCATCGCCTTAAGCAACACAACTTGAAAGTAATACCGTCCAAATGTAGACTGTTGCAGAAAGAAGTAACCTTCTTGGGTCATCGTATCACTGCAGATGGAGTAGGAACAGATAAAGAAAAGACACATGCCATTGTGAATTGGCCGCAGCCCAAATCACCCGAAGATGTTCGTAGTTTCCTGGGGCTAGCTTCATATTACAGACGCTTTGTTCGTGATTTTGCGTCATTGGCAGCACCGTTACATCGATTAACACACAAAGGTCGAAAATTTTTATGGTCCAGCGAGTGTCAACAGGCATTCGATGCTTTGAAAACACGGTTAACCTCTCCGCCTATATTAGCCTTCCCAGATACCTCTGCAAACGGAGGCGAATTTATACTTGATACGGATGCTAGTTCCACGGCTATTGGAGCGGTTTTATCACAAGTAACTCGTAATGGACAGGAAAGGGTCATTGCGTACGCTAGTCGACGATTAGATAAGAGCGAAGCGCGATATTCCACAACACGCCGGGAGATGTTAGCATTGGTAAAATTCTTACAGCACTTTCGTCATTATTTACTGGGTCGACCCTTTCGTGTACGCACGGACCACCGTGCTCTCCAGTGGCTTCGTTCTTTCCGCGAACCTGAAGGACAAGTAGCCCGCTGGCAGGAACGCTTACAAGAGTTTGATTTCACATGTGAGTATCGACCGGGAAACCGACATGCGAACGCAGACGCTCTGTCTCGTATACCTTCGCCCACAGATACCGTTAATGCGATTCTTAGTACAGCTCCGGAGATTGATTGGTCTTCTCTGCAAGCGGCGGATCCGGACCTGCAGATTATTTACCAAAGGCAGTTACATGGAAATAATAAGCCATCCATGAATGAGTTAAAAGATCAGTCCTTAACAACTCGTCGTATTTGTACCAAATGGAGCAACCTAAAACTATATGGTGACACGTTATTCCTAATAAACGAGTCAAAACAACCACTGTTAATAGTACCGCGAGTGAAAGTCCAGAATATTGTGGAGCAGGTGCATCGCGAACTTGGTCATGCAGGAGAACGTAGGACAGAATACGCCGTTCGTCAGCGGTTTTGGTGGCCATCTATACATGAAGATGTAATGGAATTTTGCAAGAATTGTAACACGTGTTGCCGTGTAAAATCGCCTAAGCAGATACCCAGTGCACCGTTGATTCCGATGGTGACAACAGGACCACACCAGCGAGTCGGCATTGATGTCATGGGACCACTGACAACGACAAAAAAAGGAAATCGCTATATACTAGTTATGGTGGATTATTTCACTAAATGGTGTGAAGCAGTACCCATTCCACAGCAAGATGCCCTTACGGTTGCCCTGGCTTTCATCGATCATTGGGTTTCCCGTTACGGTGCCCCATTCTCCCTCCACTCCGACCAAGGTCCAGCCTTCGAAAGTCGTCTCATCGCTGAAATATGCCAGCTATTAGGAATCAGGAAGTCACGCACTACTGCTTATCACCCAGAAGGTAATGGCCTCGTAGAAAGAACAAACAGGACTATCAAAACCATCTTACAATCGTTCGTCAACAGATCGTCGCCTGAGTTGTGGGATGATGTTCTACCTCAGTGCCTTTTAGCTTATCGTACATCGGTACATGGGTCCACAGGATTTTCACCTGCTATTTTACTGTTCGGACACGAGCTACGCCTACCGGTGGAAATACAGTCGCCCTTGCTACCCTATGAAGAACAAGAACATGTACCGTACATACGTACTCTCCGTAATCGCCTGGCGGATGCTTACCGCATGGTCAACATCAACTTGCACAAGGCTAGCCGACATCAGAAGGACGTGTACGATCGTCAGGCGCAAGGACCAGTGTATACAGTTGGGGATCGTGTCTGGCTACGCCGCCCCATGACATCGCTAGGGAGTTGCAGTAAATTTCATCAAATCTGGCAAGGCCCCTTCGAAATTGTTCTCATTCGATCCCCCACTACGTTTGTTCTAGGCAACTTACAACGACCTCAGGATGACGTGATAACGGTGCACTACAACCAATTGAAACCAGATCGGATGACACGTGCTGCCGATGCTGAGTTCGCCGATCCACCACCTGCCACTAGCTTTTGTGAAATACCATCGGAAGGAGGGACAGCATATCCATGCCCGAGAACAGGCACTGAGGACAGTGCCTCATTAGGAGAGGGGGCGGTGTAACAGTTACTATGTACGATGTTATTAACGTGAATTTGTTCTCTTTCTATTGCAGGGCGATCAAAGATAAAGTGTGTTGAAGAAGAAGAGCGAGCCCTGTGCAAAATGAACTTGCATGATGACGTATGAGACTATCTGTAAATAACCCCTCCTTTTGTACTAGAACCGCGTAATTTAAATTTTTGAATAATAAAGACCTGTGGCTGTTACTCTGTGTTCTCACTTGTGTGAAGTTTCCTGATTAACGTTGTGTGCTGTGGTTTTTAGACCTCTGCCTGTCAATAGCTGCTAATAACACGTGTTACACTAGTGTGGGACGGCAACCTTGTAGGTGGACGATGGAGATTGGAGTAACACATTAAATCATCATGAGTAGATCACAAGATGCAATTTCCTTTCCAGCGTGGACTTTGGGTTATATTTCAGCGTGCCACGATAGTTGGGAACTGAAAAGATAAAGAAAAGGAACAAGCGAAAACGCGAGAGGGGCACAGAATAATAATAATAATAATAATAATAATAATAATAATAATAATAATAATAATAATAATAATAATAATAATAATAATAATAATAATAATAATAATAATAATAATAATAATAATAATAATAATAATAATAATAATAATAATAATAATAATAATAATAATAATAATAATAATAATAATAATAATAATAATAATAATAATAATAATAATAATAATAATAATAATAATAATAATAATAATAATAATAATAATAATAATAATAATAATAATAATAATAATAATAATAATAATAATAATAATAATAATAATAATAATAATAATAATAATAATAATAATAATAATAATAATAATAATAATAATAATAATAATAATAATAATAATAATAATAATAATAATAATAATAATAATAATAATAATAATAATAATAATAATAATAATAATAATAATAATAATAATAATAATAATAATAATAATAATAATAATAATAATAATAATAATAATAATAATAATAATAATAATAATAATAATAATAATAATAATAATAATAATAATAATAATAATAATAATAATAATAATAATAATAATAATAATAATAATAATAATAATAATAATAATAATAATAATAATAATAATAATAATAATAATAATAATAATAATAATAATAATAATAATAATAATAATAATAATAATAATAATAATAATAATAATAATAATAATAATAATAATAATAATAATAATAATAATAATAATAATAATAATAATAATAATAATAATAATAATAATAATAATAATAATAATAATAATAATAATAATAATAATAATAATAATAATAATAATAATAATAATAATAATAATAATAATAATAATAATAATAATAATAATAATAATAATAATAATAATAATAATAATAATAATAATAATAATAATAATAATAATAATAATAATAATAATAATAATAATAATAATAATAATAATAATAATAATAATAATAATAATAATAATAATAATAATAATAATAATAATAATAATAATAAATTGGAATTTTCACTCAAGTGATATTAAAGGGGTGAAATTTCTGAATAAAGAAGTGTGCTTGTGTGTGTGTGTACATGAATGAGTTAAAAGATCAGTCCTTAACAACTCGTCGTATTTGTACCAAATGGAGCAACCTAAAACTATATGGTGACACGTTATTCCTAATAACGAGTCAAAACAACCACTGTTAATAGTACCGCGAGTGAAAGTCCAGAATATTGTGGAGCAGGTGCATCGCGAACTTGGTCATGCAGGAGAACGTAGGACAGAATACGCCGTTCGTCAGCGGTTTTGGTGGCCATCTATACATGAAGATGTAATGGAATTTTGCAAGAATTGTAACACGTGTTGCCGTGTAAAATCGCCTAAGCAGATACCCAGTGCACCGTTGATTCCGATGGTGACAACAGGACCACACCAGCGAGTCGGCATTGATGTCATGGGACCACTGACAACGAGAACAGGCACTGAGGCCTCATTAGGAGAGGGGGCGGTGTAACAGTGTTGAAATTACTATGTACGATGTTATTAACGTGAATTTGTTCTCTTTCTATTGCAGGGCGATCAAAGATAAATGTGTTGGAAGAAGAAGAGCGAGCCCTGTGCAAAATGAACTTGCATGATGACGTATGAGACTATCTTGTAAATAACCCCTCCTTTTGTACTAGAACCGCGTAATTTAATTTTTGAATAATAAAGACCTGTGGCTGTTACTCTGTGTTCTCACTTGTGTGAAGTTCCTGATTAACGTTGTGTGCTGTGGTTTTTAGACCTCTGCCTGTCAATAGCTGCTAATAACACGTGTTACACTAGTGTGGGACGGCACCTTGTAGGTGGACGATGGAGATTGGAGGTAACACATTAAATCATCATGAGTAGATCACAAAGATGCAATTTCCTTTCCAGCGTGGACTTTGGGTTATATTTTCAGCGTGCCACGATAGTTGGGAACTGAAAAGATAAAGAAAAGGAACAAGCGAAAACGCGAGAGGGCACAGAATCAGTTAAGTACATCTGATTATAGTGAGACCTAAAGTGTACATATTGGATTAACTAAATCTCATTTGTTACTCGACTTTTTTATTCTGGGAAACGTCAACTGATACTAGAGATAACTATGGTAAATTTCAGATCTACTTTATCCTATAAGATAAAGTATAGGGGATTAAAGACATACTACATCACCTCTAAGAAGTGCATAGACATTACGAGTTCCCTAAGCACTCTCTTATTTATTTATTTTAGTCACATACTACTCATTTACATTAAGCGTTGTGAAGAAACCATTTTGGGCTTCATCAGTTGAGTATAATAATTCAATAAATCAAATTAGCGAAATAGTATTAAGAGTATAAACGCTAATGTAATGTAGGGCGTGTAAATAAAAAAAGAAAAAAAGAAAGAAACGAAAAAAAAACGAAAATGGAAAATAAAGAAGAAAAAGAAAAAAAATAAAGAATAATTCTAAAGAGTTCAATGCGTAGTCGTAGCTTAGACTTTGCATAAATAGGTTTGTTAGCCAACTAATAAACCCAATATAATTAAAAGGTCAAGTTGTAATCAATATTTAGAATCGGTTTATAAGTGATGACAGAAGACAGATAATAGTAATAATAATAAAGTACATTGGAACAGAGCGAAAATATGCACTAATAACCATGTAAAATATATAGAGAATTATAGTAATGGAGAGATCAAACAGTGCAATTAACAGTGTGGTGAAATTGTGTATTGTTACTCAGGTGATATTGGAACGGTGAATAATAATAATAATAATAATATAGTAATAAAGTAGACAGATAATAATAATGTTATTAACAATGATAATAATAAAGTAGACATATAATAATTATAATACTAATAATAAAGTAGATTGGGACACAGTGAAAGTATGCACTATTAACCATATAAAATACATAGAGAGTTATATTAATGGAGAGGTCATACAGTGCAATTAAGAGTGTGATGAAATTGGTGAATTTGCACTCAAGTGATATTAAAGGGGTGAAATTTCTGAATAAAGAAGTGGTGCTTGTGTGTGTGTGTGTACATGAATGAGTATATGGTGTTGAAAATCAATGATAATAATAATAATAATAATAATAATAATAATAATAATAATAATAATAATAATAATAATAATAATAATAATAATAATAATAATAATAATAATAATAATAATAATAATAATAATAATAATAATAATAATAATAATAATAATAATAATAATAATAATAATAATAATAATAATAATAATAATAATAATAATAATAATAAATTGAATTGGAACAGAATGGAAATATACACTGTTTACCATATAAAATACATAGAGAATTATAGTAATGGAGAGATCATACAGTGCAATTAAGAGTGTGATGAAATTGTGAATTTTCACTCAAGTGATATTAAAGGGGTGAAATTTCT